>DWLO01002677.1:0-12141 GCA_018245335.1 Dalla quadristriga | reverse complement strand
TTATGTTAACTTGTTTTAATAATATTATAAATGTGAAAATTGGTTTTGTTTGTTTGTTTGTCAATATATAGCAGAGAGACAGTTTGAGTCACGGCGAAGGTCATAGGACACGTTTAATCCCGAATATTTATCATAAATTTAACGCGGACGAAGTCTCGGAGAACAGCTAGTCCTACATATACAGCTTCTTAAGTAATGGGGGTAGTCAGTTACAGTAGGGACAAAATATCTCTAAAATTCAGAACTTCAGTAGCCCTCTAAAGGGTTGTAATTTTTACAAATATCGTTGCTGTATTCAACCAGGTCTTGATAGGGTACACATTGTTTTTGTAAATTATTGTAATGGACTCGGAAAGCCCTCCGAAAGAAAATAATAACTGCTTATATATACAATTTTACTGTCACGAGACAGACGGAAAGACAATGACCTACAACGTTCCCTCTTGCCCTTTGTGCATGGAACTCTATAAAATGAGATGTTACAATAATAGCGTACTGCCCATTCTTAAACATTACATTTTATTTTTGTCATTCATTCCAAACAAAGAAAAGACCAATCAATAAATAGACATAAATAAAGAGAAAGAATAAATAGACGCTATGACTGTTGGAACTGAAGCATTAAACATATATAACGAGGTCGACCTCCACTCCGGGGCGACCAAACTAAAAATAATCACCAGTAAAAGGATGTCCAGCGACCATCGATTGTAGTTTTTATTAAATTGTATTGTAGGTACTAGGGTCAATTTTTCCCTGTCATACTTGGTATCTATTTTGTGTTGGTTTTAGTTTGATACCCACACGCACGTCAACCACACTTTATCGCCATGGTACTACTGTCGTAACGGCACGTAACAATATTACACTAGATACCTGGCACTGTTGAAATGAAGCAGCTTTTTTGCTTGCGGTGGAACCTTTTACTCATTAAACCTTACCCGTATTAAAAACCTTGGCCCGAGGTGGAACGTGATGAGGTGTTTATGAAATTAAGAGGCCGTCGAGGCATGGCATGACTATGCGAGAGTTGTTAATGTCGCGTATTTGTCTTTCATTTTCATGTGTATCTAATGGCATGAATTTCATAGCGATCAGTTATTCAGTATACATATGTTATGAATTAATCCGTGGATGAACCGAAAATATTGTTCGGATTCTCTTAATTCCATATTCATGAGCTTAAATTAATTCTTACGTACATTTCAGAACGTTTTTACATGCAGTCCAGACGTTTGGATTAATAAGCTTGTAAGCTTATACTTAAAATTAAGCATCTGTTAGAAAACGATAAAATCTCAATGGAGGTGCCTTGCGTTATACATAAAGCGTGATGAAGACAAATTTTGAGCCGAATTAAGGTGGAAACGTAGACGATTAGTGTAACCGAAGCTCGAGGTGTAATTGGAGACTAATTACTAGTGAAATCGTTTCGCGGTAGAAGTAGCCAAATGGTAAACGGATGCAGCGGCAAGTGAGGTGCGTCGGTCAGATCGCGGACAGCAGGTGCACGAAATGCTCGCGACGAGCGGTGCGGCTATTGCAATACTTACCGTGTTAGAAGAAGTTCAAGTCAAGTTACTCGCCACTGTAAGCAGACGATATAATAGTTAAGGATTATGTACAGTTATGTGTCGTCGTTAATTTATCTAATTGAAACAATATGTTTGTTCTTATGAGGAAAAATTTTATAGAATTCCGGAAGTAGGTACTTTGTTATGAAGAGAGTCTCACCTTTGTACCTTTATGTGTGTAATTGTTTTTTGTCAGTAAATACAATTTGCACCTGGCCGGTAATTCATTTATATACAAAACAAGAATCAGAATCAAGTGTTGAACTGATTGAAATCTGTCCATCGTTTAGAGACTAATTCTTCGTTATAGTAATATTCCAAGCGGATGAATACACGGGAAAAAATTTAAACATACTTCATACATTTTAATAATAAAATGAATTCCAACACCCAAAGTTCTGTTAATATCGGTTTATTTTTTAAGCAGTATAATAAATTCAACTAACAATTCGTATTTAATTAAGATTAGCAAATATTTGTTCTTAAGAAGTAATAGAAAATGTAATAGTATTGAATTATTCGTATAATGATTATTCCATCACCCTAGGTTGACTGGTACAGAATGCCAACAGGCATACATCCTGTAAAACCTAGATTTACGCATACAATAAAGAATAAATAATAATAATGACGCGTATAAGTAACAATATCGCCTCCGCTCGTGCCTAGGTCCGCGATCAGATCAGTCTTGCTCATCGTTTCGGAACGGGTACGCACGTTAACTTTTTTCATATATCAATCATTACGCATTGGTATATACTTATTATTCTATGCTGTCGTAATTTAGCGTGACAATTTATTTTATTTTACATTTTTAACATTTGTATTTGACACTATAGAATATCTGCTTGTTTATTACCCGTGAACGGTACGAGGTCGCATTATGAGGAATAGGAATTATTCAGTTATAGTTATTTCTAATGTACTTCTTATAGTAGCTACCTGTTTGATGGATGTATTAAAGCAAGATATACGTGATTTGTTCTGTAACAAGCCGTATTAAGGTTTCTACCTCTAAAATACAATCTGAATATGACGGTACAATGAATGAAAGCCGCCGGAAAAAGGTTAGATTGGGTTCAGAACATATTGCCGCGATAGTCAAAGTGGAAATAACGTTCGGAAATGGCAATGGAAATGGAGTTCACGAGGAAATGGCATATTGATATGTTTTCTGCTGACAGAGAGTTGAATTTCGTCAGGTGGAAAAATATTTGTTTTAGTTAGCGCCCCGTTTTATAATCATCCGATAGTGAATACTCTAAGTTTCAGCAACCCATCTGTGACCGAATTCGAATAGGACTGGTAGATCTACTTTATGTTGGAAACAGCTGTTAGCCTGTGTCATTTATAATTACCGGAGCCCCGTCCTCTTCAGTCCCCTCAATCTGACATCCAATCCACGGTGGATTGAGTCCTCTAGTGATACCTTGGGAAGTTTATGGTGAATTCTTGTCACCCTCTTATAGGATGATTCGAGTAAGTTGGGATAGTTATTCGATTCTTTGGCAGAACTCTGTGATCGACTGTACCGCTCCTCACCAGTCGGGCTCCTTGGCTTGTCGGAGTACCGTATCAGCAATAGTTCCGCTTATTAATTTCAATGAGATATAAAATGGAATGTTTATGGAATATTTTAAATTGATTTGAAATTGCTTTCTTGCCATTCAATTTTAGTTTCATACCTAGCATCACTGATCGGTGTATGTTTTGGGTCACAAAGTTGTGTTCTGTGCTGTACTCTAATAAACGAATAATCAAAATTCCCAAAACTACGTACCATCCTATCCACCTAGTGCTGCCATTTTCGTTGTAGTTACTAAGTCTCTTACTTTTTAGGCTTCGTAGGTACCGTCTCACATGAACACAATTGCAACTTTGGACAAATTTCTCTCATCTTATTTTGAATATTCTACGCTCTACTCTTTCGATTTAGTTGCCTAAATGTTTGACTTGAAGCTTGGTCGCCCTTTTCTGATAATTTGCAGCGGGTGGGTGGAGCTGCATGCTCGTTTGCTATCTCATTTCGATTTCGAAAAGTTTCTATCGAAAGTATTTTAGAATTGTTAAAGATATTAAAATGCACTGTCAATTCGTCGTTTCGATCAATTTTTACCTTCCTTTCACGACGTGTACGATCGTCCCGTTTTTGTAAGCAGTTGATTTCTCGATCAAAAGTTAATTGAATAGTTGAGTACAGTCAGTGCAAAATAAAGTCCTTTTTTATTTTAATATAGAAAGCCCATAATATTAGCATCTGTGTTCTCGTATTGTGCCGTTCCACGTCTAAAGCAGATGAACCGGCTCTCTTCAAGTGCAATTACCCCTATCGTCTTCTTACGTAGGTACCGTGTTTAGTTGTTTGGTATCTCTGTCCACGCTGTCTATCCTTTTCGAACCGCCACGTTCCATCGCACTACTCCAGAATATACAATAGTAGGTAGCTAATTTATATGACTATTAAATCTTAACTATCATTTAAATGCGGCCCCAGAGAGTCAACGACAGCCGTTTATCTAAACGTACTTTATTTCTCTAGATATAGAAGCGAATAAATCTTGGAAGCGATAAAACATTTGAAATATGGCACAGTAGTAATGCAATGTAGTCTCCGCAGAAGAGACAGTAGTATCGATCGCTGGCTCTCGAAACGCCAGGCTCCAGGTCGAGCGTTTTCGGGCTTGCATTGCGCCACCTGATAACGTCCTCACCTCGGCCCTTATCAACTGTGGAGGTCAGTGATCTCTCGTGATAACCCACGCGCAACGTACACTACACTGAAAGGTGTTTCAAATTGCGGCTATTCAAATGATTTGATAGATGTTTTTGTTTGACGTAGGTACATATTACACCTATTTTGTCTCGTGACTTTTGTGTAAAATCTTTGGAGTGATCAAAATTTATTATGTACAAAGTTCTTGGACTATACTTTTTAGTTTTTGGTTTTTATTATGTGTAACGTGATTTTGTTTTTAGTGTTATCGATTTACGATGGACATTTGACCCATGTAAGATTTTGAATATAAACCTATCGTGTTCATTGGCGACTTATAGTTAACGATGTAGTACTAGATATATTTGAGTAGATAAAGGGTGGTAGTAGCGTACAAGCGTGTATTGTGCAGCAGGCATCCAGATGTCGAGAGGGGCGCGCGGCGAAGGCGCCGTCAGTCGCCAGCACACGAGAAATCGCCGGACTCACCGTCGCGTCACGCACAATGAGAAGCGATACCATTCAGGTATCAAAGAGGACATCATTATTGGTAGCTGCTACTTACTTATTACACTTACTACTTACTTACATATTTTATTCCCTTACTGTTTTGAACTTTTTCTACTATGATGGTGGTAGGTATGATCATAATTATGTTATTTCCCGACTGAACACACTTTAGATGAAAATATGTTGTTATCGTTCGCAGGGAAACTACAGTAGGTATTATTTGATCGATATATCTTTTGTGTATGTCGATGAGCAGGAAATAAAAACACTTTCATAACTACATTCTCGTTAGTTTATCTGTAATAGCTTGGTTTGTTATTGAATAGTAGACATAACGCAAGCCGGTATAGCGTAATAGATATTTAGCGCTAAAAGGCTTCAGCGCTCGTGTTTTCTGAAACAGGAGGGAGCGAGAAGTGCCCACTTCCTTTGACTGTTCCGATAAGAAATCTGTTCAAAAATGTAAACGAGGCAACAAATACACTTCAGTTGTTCATTGTTTGTACAACATTACATCTGGGCTCTACGAAGTCACTGTTAATAGAATTTAACACAAAGTAATTATATAGTCATTAAAATAATATGATTAGAATTATTCGTAAAAAATATAAAACAACTTGGTAGGGTTGTTCGAAAAATTCCTGCTTTGGTCCAGCCTTCGTGGTTCCCATCGAATTTTAAAAATCGTTTATAATATGGGGATATTACTGGTGTAATAACCTAACAACATCCTTAATTGACAGAAATTTGGTGGGCAATTTCGGAAATTTGGAGTTTTAAATCTTAGGCATTGGTATAACTAATGCGATTCAAAATTGTAGGGCATATAATACACTGAGCCGCCGGCATTACTACTCTGCTGCACGGTTTGCATTTCTATAAAAAGAATACAACTGTTTTAAGTAGGAACTGAGTGCTCTCTGTGTGTTAGATGTCTACAGAGACAGACAAAACAGGCGTTACAGTAAAACACTGCACTGCATATTGCATTGATATTAGTTTTTCACGTCTTGTTCTTGCTATGTTTCTCTACATAATAATATGTCGTCAACATTTTAAATTTATTTTCGTTCTTAAGTCCAATGAAAAAGAAAATTAATAGTTTATCTAACTCTTGATAACATTTGTACGTCATATTATGGTAGAATAAGCGAACTTGCTATGTTTATTACCCTTAACACCAATGTATCACCTTATTCAACAAATAAAGATTTGTATATGTATTTGAATAAACAATGTTTGAAATAAAATCGCGTCATATTATAAAAAGTACAATAATTATTATTGAGTGCGCGTGTGTATTTATAATAAGTACCCAACTGTAGAAATAGCCCTAGTTATTACCTTAAACATTTCATATTCGCTTATCAGATTAAGCTAATCGATCGAGGCTGACTAAACGTAGAATCATAGGGTGAAACTACTCTAGTTTAAACTACTTACCGTTATCTTATAACGTTGTAACAAGAAGTATCATAATATTGATAACACGGGAGAGTTCGCAACTTCGCCCGCGTGGAATCTCGTAACAAAATTTTAAATTCTCTATGGTCTATAACTAGATACCGCTTGAGATATTGAGATAAAACACAACCTTTACGGTAAGTTAGTGTACCCGCTACAAAACCTAAAAATGTCATCGAAATTTGTTCAGAAGTTTGTTTCGGAGCCAATTCGCGACAAAAATAACGCGGACAGACAGACAGACGAAAATTCTGAAAACGGTTGATTATGATTAGGTGTCATATAAATAAGTTCATTTAACTATTGACCTTAATTTTAATATCACAGCCAGTCACTCCAATTTTATTTATTGGTAAGATAAGATACAAAACAACGATATTCTATTTTATTATACTTATTAATGGTAGATTAGGGATATGATCAAATAACGTTGTCAGAATAACGCATAACGAATGACACTGAAAGGAGAATCAAAATAAGAGGACATCGTATAAAAATAAAGTAAGTGATGCGGACACAGAAAACCAAGCTTTTGCCCGAAGGTAACTACGTCACGCACCAGTAATAAATGTTATCGAATATAAATAAAAGTATTGTTCAATAGAAGTGTTGGCAATGCGGAGACACATTTTATGTCTTTGTTAAATTGAAACTAGACCTGGAGCAGGTTTTGTCGTTCCCCTTGAACAACGCAATAGATAGCACTCCTCAACAATCAGAACTGAGAGCCATTGTTTGTGATCCTGTTTGTTTCACTCATGGGTAAGATACTCGTAGCTCCTTTTCTCTTAAGACCATGGATGGATTGTTTCGAAATTATAATATTGCAACTATTGAAATAAAACATTACTCCAGTAATTATGACGCGAAATAAAGCGATGCATATTGTCTTTACTAAATATATTAAATTTAAGACGCTTTTTGATTCATAGTAGTTGGAAAGAGTGTACTATGTTTTGAACTAGACTCAAACCACAGACTAAGTAAGAATACTACCTATCACGCAGCAAAATATACACTTATTAAAATATTAATCTTTTGCTGCGATAAACTGTGCACAAGTCGGATTTCTAATAAAAATGTCTCGTATCCGATATTGTTTTTAGCTCACTGGTCCAACGTATGCAATTACGAGGCGTGGAGCTAACCAGACTATTTTTAGTTTTACTAACACTGAAAAAACGCAATACAAATGTACGCACCGTCCTGCTAATACTTACTGTACGATTTTATACAACGTTATGATCCTTGAAATTGTTGCACTGTAAATTTAATTAGGTACTGAATACAGTTAAATATTCATAATGCAAGTTGTAATATCCCTTCATTTCGTTGGTTTGTAAAGGTGCGCTAATCGATTAGATAAATAATGCGCGGTCGGCCGCGTCTTTACTTATATTACAGGCCATTTGAGTCGAGTTGTTTTTATTTGACATTTTGTGTGTCAGTAGACGTGCGCGTTGTGAGCGCACCTGCGATGCGATGCAGTCGCTCGATGTCGATGTCGTCGGTTCAATGTAGTAAATTGAATAATACGTAGTTAAATGAAAGTCAAGAACATATACCGAAATCTTAGAATTTTCACTTCGACCCTATTAGGTTTTTGAGCTTTACTTGAAAGTCGTTGCCAACGGAGCGGCATTGCGTTTTTATACGCTTCGGGGAAACGCGTTTGTTTATTTTTGTGAATCGCGCGAATGTAACTCAAGTGTCTGTAAACAATTATGGTAATTATGCCTGTCCCGGAAACTTGTCCGACGCTCCTGTCATATCTATGACCGTTTTCCATCATAACAGGTGGGGTTACGCTCTTACATGAGCAGGTGTGGGTATATGCGGGTACAGAAACGAGCAACGGTTTGCTTTTAAGCCTAAAAGTTTTCAGCCAGTAATAGATAGTAAAACAGAGGTAGGTATAATTATATATTCATATCGGTATTTCCTGTTTCTGTTTCCGAACAATAGAGCCGTATCAAAATCTAGTACACGAGGTTACATTGAATGTGCGTTTTAAAATTTAACGTGACACGTAACGTAACACGCAAGAGATGTTCGAAATGTTCTAATTTAAATGTAATATTTTAGTAAATAATTACATTTCAAAACCAAATAAAAGTCAATTATCTAATGCAAGTTGCTTTTAGTTGACCTTTTGTGAAATAGGTATCACCCGGTATAATGAATGCATTATGATTGTACATGTGTATAACCGTAGATACACTATAAATAAGCATAGTCTGTTTTGTTTGGAATCCCTTACGAATGGATTAGAATTTTTATTTACATCGCTACACGGTCAAGTTTTATGCAAAAGATTTCGTATAAAAATGTAAGTCTCATTTATTACAGCTGTATGAATGACCTTAACTTGCTCTTTGACTCCGAATAGCCGTAAAATCGTGCGCGGTGTACCGTGAAACTGTGAAGCGCATGTGTCTTGCTTGCATAAATAAATGTAGTGGAATTGATCTCCTCGACCGTCACAATCTATTAGGCAATTATGTCGCAATAGCACGGTCAATTTAATTAAATGAAATTCCACATTGTAGGTGAACCTACAATAAGCTCAGGTGTCTTTGGCGAGAATTTGATAGTAGATCAAGGAATGTGCCGTTTAGTCTTGCAAGAATAAGAAGACGATTCAGTGTGTAGTGTAGTAGTAATAATGACATGAGATTATTTAATATCAATTCAGTATTTTAAATATTGGCAAAAGTAAAACTTGAATCGAAAAGCATTGTGTGCAATAAACCATGTCACGGTCAAAGTAACGCAAACCAGTCGCTGATTTCTACCTCATCATTTTGACAATAACATAACAACCAGCAACCAATGCACGTGCACCGATAGCGACCCAACTGCTTGGAGATAAAGCAAATAGTTGAGTGACAGAACGTGTTCAAGTGATTGCAACCATCCCCTCGTTTCCCACCTGAAGACTTGCGAAATAAAACATCTGGACAGATTGTTTTAATGTTAACGAACAATATTAAGATATTGCATACAAATTTGTATCCCCCAATTCAACTGTTTAAGAAATAACTCAAATACTCATACTGTAGCTTTCGATTAGATAAATTTTTTTAACAATCTGATCAGTAGTTCCAAAGATTATACTCTGCATACAAACAAACATTAACGTCTTTTTATATGATGAGAATAGCAAACGAGCATGCAGTACCACCATCCACTGCCGCCCATGGTCATCTGTACCAAACTACAAATACTGTACGAGGGACTGTTAGTCAGTCCCGTGGTTAGGTGTTAATAAGAACATTAGTTTGTAAGTATTCGTTAGTAATAGGACTGTGCGAGTTAGGATTTTTAGTAGGAGTTCGTCGAGTTAGTAAATATTAGTAATCGTTACTATTTGTCCTATTTGAAGCTGATCACACTCCTTAGGAATGAGGTACTCGCCTCTTGTATAAGTGTTACAAGCATCCACACCTTTCGACCGGAACGTAGTTGTTGGAAAACAACGCCCCGGGTGAACCGTATACATTAGGCTCTACCTTATATATCGCCTCTTTATAATGTTAGGGTACATTATCCTACTGAGTGCACCGGAGTAACAGCAAATGTCGCAAGTGTACGAGTATGTTTGTATACAAGTAACAGAATTGAAATAGCGTTTATAAGCGTGATACATAAAAACCTTTTTAATATCCCCTGGTAAGTGTAATATACCGATAATGGTGTAATGACGTAATTCACTATTGCCTATATATATGATGATAATACTGTAATATATTAGAAGGTACCATACATAACGTTTTATTTATACTAAAACTCGCACACTCCACATCACCCGACCTACATACACAAAAAGTGGCAGCTACTAATTCAACGTCCCTTTCAACCTTGTGTGCGATTGAATCACGTAGTTATTTTGTGTACTTCTTTCAATTTCATACCTTTTGTAGCATAAATCTTTTTTCTGTTTGCGTCCCAGTTAGTCACTCTGGCATGTCTTATAGATGTATTGATGTTCTAGTTTGTTCTTTTTTTTACACTTGAAACTCTCTGAATTATTAAAAAAGAGATGACGTCTCATGATTTTGTCGTACTTTAGTGTTGTATATATTGCACAACAGTAGTATAGTTTTTGTATGTAGATAGATGCACGCTATTTTGCACCAAGCTTTATTGATCGGCTACACTGTATGAGGCGTGGCTTCAGTGAGTCAATATTTAACGTGTCAGTTCAGCCAAAATCAAGCATCGCAGCACACTCACGTGATTACGTTACGTGTGATAACTATTGGCGAATCATCAAACCAACAGAAGGTAAATTGCAAAAGGCATCCCATTAAAGGTAATTCTTTTCGATTTGACAGCGAAATGGCTAATGGTGGTTTTCATTTGATTTGTCATCCATTATTTCACATATGTTAATACTGGTAAATTAAAATAAATTATATATGTCGTCATTTCACTATGCAAGGTGTAGGAGAGTTATATTCCTTTTCTATTCAATGCTAGTGTCGTAGTGGCGCAGGCTAATACGAGATGAATTGACTATTCTGATTCTATAAAGGGTTTGCAACTTGAGCATAAGACTTCTGGTTGACATATTATTTATTTTCTTCAAACATCTGACTGAATTAATTGAATCTAGAATAAATGAATACTTTACACTAACTCTATGAACGTCATCGACTTTAAAAGAAATAAATTATTCCTTAGTAGGCCGGTAGAAGTTGGAGGGAACAAAACTTTCGGCATTCTTTATAGAAAAATACCAATTCAAATAATCTTTTTACAGTTTGAATTTGGCACGATACAAACAGCAGAATGCTGATTCTATGGTGTCCGATATATCCCAATAGGAAAGTGTTAGAAAGCAGGAGTTTAATGAAATCTGCTGAAATTTTTTTTTCTGAAGTCTGCAAGAAAGAAATTATATATTTTAATTCTGAGGGCCGAAATCTTTACGTCTGGCAACTAGAATAATTGGAAACAGTTTTAAGATAAAAAGAAAGCGCTACTCAACTGGGTTGCATGTAGTACCTAACACATCGCGAAACTCTACATTGTGCTTACTCCGACATACAATTTGTCATTGTTTATTTGTACACTCGGACATCATTCAATCAGATAATAAACCACCGCAGCTGTTCATAGGTCTCGCCCAATAATCCTAAGGAGGGATTCAAAAAGTCACCGCGCATGGTTTTCCGTATAAGTAGGTATGTAGGTAATATACACAAGGAGTTGATGCTAGTGCTACCCATTTCTTGGAAATCTCCCGTTAGTCCCCTCTTGCCATCATGATAATGAGAATGTATGTATTGTGAGATGGCAAAAGTGGTTATATAGTGAACACAGGGTTCTTTTATCGTATTTAATTTATGATAGAATAGTCAACATATGCAACGAGTGGGCGAGCGTAAAATCATTTTATGTTACTCTAACTGACTCTAACACAATAAGGGGCGGGATATGTTGTCCGAGTTACTCGCTCCACTATTATTGCCCCTAGCTCGAGCACTTACAGTTAATAAGAGAATATGATTAAGGTAACAAGCGAATACTCCGGCCCACAGTTAATATATGGCAAACAGTAGGAACTTTATTAGTGGTCAGTATATCGCACTCTTTATGATATACAGGCTTATCTCAAAAAAGTAGATTTTTGGAAAACGCAATAAACCATTCTGTAATTTTGTCCGGCGCAAAAACACATTAGAACGAGTGAGAGCCATGTTACGCTGTGTCAACAAAAAATGCGAATTTCTTTGTAATTTCAATTCGAAATCAACGATGACGTTAACAGAAGCCTGTGAGTATGCGTAACTCAATTCGAGCCTATGTCTGATTAGGCCTGTATATCAATAAGTGTACGATATATAATATAGTAATAAACCCTGGACGGACAGC
>DWLO01002676.1:0-12144 GCA_018245335.1 Dalla quadristriga | reverse complement strand
GAAGTTTTAACATCGTATCGTATTATTTCAAACAATAAAAATAATATTGAAATCGAAAAACGTAGACGCGACCTATATATACATCAATACCCTACCAGGTGGCATTCAAGGTATATGCTTATTTTCTCTTATAATATCCTTGAGTCTATTGCATTCCGGCGATGGTACGAATGTAAGCCGTATTTCTCAGCAGAAAGAACTACAAAAGCAAAACAACAAGCATACTTTTGAATGATGTACCACGGGACGGGGACTAACTGGGTTAAGGGAAAAGAAGATAATGAGAGTGACATTTAAAGGGATGTTTGGGTAACAGTAGATATCTTTACGTTCAGGCATGTACTCGTATCTGAATCAGAGAATAATAATTGATTATCAAATTACGGTTGATTATTAATTGACAGTTGAATGAGTAACAAGGTCAAGCATTATCGAATAAATTGACAGAGAAAGACAGACGTCATAAATGAGATGGAATTAAGATGTATTTCGAAACTAAAGTGTTAATCAACTGAAATTCTAAAGTGTGATCTAATCGCTTCAGACAATTCCTTTGTATAATTATTTTACTATGACATACTCTTTGATATTATTGTCTAATCTTTTTATAAATAAATTATTTTAAAATTATAAATAGTAGGTATATTTAATAACAATGAACGAGACAAGATTTAATTAGTAGACATTTCGTAGTCGTTAATTTAATATTGTACGCACGAACAGACTGTTTTTAAATGTAGGTACCTAAATTATAATTGCAACACATGTTCCATGTAACACATAATACAATAATCTATCGATCTACATTCGTACATAACATAAAATATGTCCATTCGTACTATTGGCATAGAGTTAAACATTTAGAAACTTTGAAGCTGCGTGGCAATTCAGCATTTCAAAGCTAATACGCGCTGGTTAACTAGTCTGAAACTTTATCCTCATGTTATCCTATTGTACCTGTGAGTAAAACGGAATATACAGAGTATTAACAGCGGTACTTTATTAACTAACAGTCCCCCTTAAAGTCCTATTTATCCTTTTTATCGCAGATGTTCCATGGACGGCATTCGTTGCTCGTTAGCTGTTCGCATCACATAAAGGAATATAAAAAAATAACGTAGACTACATTCATTTTTACGTCGTCGGTTGTAGACAGCGGTAAGCATCGATACTCGAGTGCACTTGAGCTGTATGGTGAGATTTCATATTGGATTTACGTACGTTTTGTATACGTTATGAGAAAACCTTCATGTAAAATCTCAAGTTTCTAGACCCAGCGCTTTCAAATGTATGTTATTAACTATGTCAATCTGTCAGATTCCTCTTTAATGTAAAACAGATTTATCAGCAACCATTTCCATTCCCGGAACTTATGCTTTATTAATGAATAGGTTCATAATTATGTTTATCAAAATGTAATATCAGCATATGAAACCAATATCCAATCAGTCTATAATTTGAGTCTGGAGTTAATTTAGCTTGATTTAATTGATAGTTGATTGTTGTACATTATTTTTGGACTAGAACTTGCTCGCGGCGCCGCCCGTGTAATATTAGTTTCTCAGACATTAGACATTTGTGTCACACCTCGATTAGGACTGTGCGAGGAACCGTTCGTTAGTTAATTAGTCCTCTAAGTATTAGGTGTTAAAAGGTAGTGGTAGTATAAGTTGTTTGTTTCGTATTCGTTAGTAAAAGGACTGTGGGGAATAGAACTGTTATTTTTAGTTAGTAAATATTACTAATCCTTATTAGTATTCTATAGTAGGTATTTGTCCTATTCGAAGCAGGTCACACATCCTCGCTAACCCTGAGGTGGTCACGTCTTCTATAAGTGTTAATGGCTTTCACACCTTTCCGATCGGAACCCAATCGTTGAAAAACTATTAATCCACGGTAGAAAAGAGAGTGGCGGTGATACCACCCCGGGCGAACCGTATACAGGTTCTACCACCTGGAATAAGTGTAATAACGAAAAAAGTTTGTTGGTTTATTGCATTAATGGCTGGGTTAAGATTATTTCCCATAACTGAGCAAGTTCTGAGTGTGGATGAGTTAAGGAGTTGCTTCATTACTGCGATTACGTTTTCGTAATGTTACCTTAATATTCTGGGACATAGGTAATAATAACACCTTTGCAATTCCATATTGGATCTCCGTTCTATCTATCATATAGGTTGTTTATAGAACCGAGACGACGAAGGACAAAGATCCTGAAAGTCAACAAAAGGGCATCTCAGTTACGTAAGAGCTCAATCCTTACGTAATTGTAAAGCATACCGGAAGCGTTCGCACTTGCTTTGTTTGGAACTCACTTACTTTTTTGTTCGAAGTTTATATTAGAATTTTACTTATATTTTGTAAAAATTAATTTAACTCATGATGAATTTAAGCGAGTGTGCGACTGTTATAAAAAATTAATGAGTGTGACATTTTTCTTTCTAGCAACAAAGTAGCAAACTAATGGTGGTGCAAAGTGTGGTATTGTCTACTGGTTTTCATGAACTTTAAACGTCCGTGAACAGAACTGGCAGTATTTTTTTTAAAGTGATCCTTTCAATATTTTGGCACAAATATTTGTCCCTTCCCGTGGCTGGAAAAATTTAATTTTTAGAAGACTTAGGGATCTCGGTGTGGTGTCGTCTACTGGAGGCCTATGATCAGCAGTGGACTCAAAAGCTGATGTATGGATGTGGGATGGATGGATCATCATTCTCACAAAATTATATGCGTGAAATGAAATGCACCAGTCAAGAGGCAGTGATTAAAAAAATATGTCTTTCGTCTGCCTCCAGAAGAATTTTTGTATAAACTGGTTGGTTACTAATATTATTATGTTGTTTCTCATTAGAACTGATAATCTCAATATGTGTGTGCCCGGAAAGCGTAGGGGCTGCAATATATTCGAAATGGATAATCAATTAGTCAATATGTTCTTATTGTGAAACACAAGTACAAAGGTCCAAGATTATCTTGTATCCTTTGTATTTCTGCCACTGATGGGTATACAATAATTAAACTTATTAAATTAAGTTATAAATTCAATAAATTTGGCCAAACAAATTACAAATAATACATTATTAATCGTATAAATTTTATCTCCCAACAGTACATTTATGGGGTAGTAATATTTCTCAATAAGAACATTTCAAAAATGTTTTCTACATAATTCTAGATCAATAGTATTGCGTATTAATTTCGATAGTATGTACTTGATTGGTACCCTTGCAAAATTTGCTTTTCTTATACCGATGGGTTTTGCATGACACTTGTCTTTTCTGCGGGTGCTTGTCTGAAGTTTGAATACTAGTTTTAATTAGATCGGTACATTCAAGACTAAAACGAAACCGTTGTGTTAGAATGATTAATTTTTTAAATATGCTTTACAGGTATTTACGTCTATTGCATAAAGAAGAGGTATTCTTCTTCGCCTTGAATGCAAGGTTTTTTTGTTGAATTTTCCAAGAATACGACAACCTCTGAAAACGATCCTATTCAAGATCGTGCATTGGACTTGTTTATACAAAGGATCTTTCTCAAAACTTACCCTTTGAAACAAGAGCTCTTGTAAAACAAACGTCTATGAAAATATAAAATGAATGTTTACGTTTAAAAGCAATTTCTTCGAAAGTTAATAATCCTTTGTGAGCGGAATAATAAGACTTGCATTTAATACAACGAGAAATACGATGCCGTATTAGAAGTTAATAAAATATATTATTTAATTCAAGCTTTTCGAGTATCCAAATGATTATGGGGTGTAATTGAATACGAAAGGGTATTTGTTGTATGTTATGAGTTTGTAGCGTTGCTTCATTTATCATAGCAAAACTAGCTAAAAAAGTTGTTTTTTTTTTTTCGAATGGACCGTTGATGTTGGCCCTACTGGCCTTTTCAGCGTCACCAAACAGGTCTTACTAATTTACGAAGCAATGGTAATGTTTGGGACAAGGATTGAATTGTAATGTAGCCTTGATATGGGTGATATTAAATACTTAAAAACAAACGTAAAGTCATTAAACCAGCGACAAAATTATTGTACGCACGCATATTGTAGACCGCTGTGAACTATTTATTTGTTACACATCTTTTGTAAGCCAACAGTAATGAATAAACGTTTTTCATTTCGGTTCTTTTTCTTGTCTTAAACGCTGTGACGGTTATCGAAATATTCAGTCAAATTTTGTGAATACTAGGAAATCAAAATTGACAAACGGCCGCCCTCGTGTTGTTGGCGAGCTGCCGACTGCCAGGTGAGCGTGCCAAATGCACTCTCGAAATGTGAAAGTGACAGGAAAGTCCATGTGATGTGAAAATGCTTCACAATCAAAACACGTATATCAAAAACATTCAAATTTCACCGGTAAACGGCAAAAATTGGGGTTGCGTTTTTTGTACAACAACAGTTTAAAATGCATTTCAGCATTCTTTAAATGTTCGCTTTGAGGGCGGGCGTAAACATTATTATATTTTGTTTGGTGAACGACAATTTTGTTTGTAAATACTTTTGAACTGGAATAGTGATAGTATTGAATACTCAATGACAAAAATGTAACATTAATTAAGTTTACATTTCAGCTAAATCAGTTTTTGAATGGTGAACCACAATTTATTTATAATTCAAACATAGATCCTATTAACAGTTATATACAAATAGTTTAGGGGCATAACAGAGGCAAATTAAAAAAGAATAAATGAGTGTGAAAATGTTTACGTGTTATTATAATTGGGGATGGAATAATTGATAGATAAACTAAATGCAACTAATCGCAAGTGGTCTATTCACTTCGTTAGTCTATTCATAAGACAAAATACGCATGAGTAATTGAGTAGTAAACTGTTGCTCCTCATTCTAAAAGATAATAATCTTAAGTTATGGAATAACCTCATTCATGGTTTTTTAAACACTCGGTCCCACAGTGAAGATCACAAATGTTTGGCACAATGCCTGCAAACCAGCTGGCCGCCGACTACAGTTTCATAGAGCAGGAGCTTTATTCTGTATTTGTGTTTAGGCTCGTAACGCGGGCGGTTACGATACCTCGCGTTATAATAATAATAATACACTTTATTGTAAACCACCGATACACAACACATGCATCATTGGAAAAAATACACGATATACAAAAAGCGATCTTATAGCTACGAAGCAATATATTCTAGACAACCTTAGCGTATGGCGTTATCTGCGTGGAGTCTCATTAATTAGAATACGATTCCAAGCAGATAACGCGACATATCGTAACACGCCCTCGTTACGAGTCCAAAACAATTACAGAATAAGAGGCCAGATGTGCTCTAGCCTTGTGTTGGTATGAAATTCTGTTATCCATCGACTGTTCCCGTTTTTTTTCATACAACCGTTTGACCGTTTAAGTCTTTGCCCCGACCGGGGATCGAACCCGGGACCCCCACTTCGTCAGTCAGTGTCACTTACCAACGCGCCACGGAGCCGTCAATTGATCTAACATTAATAAGCGATTAATAAAATTTGGTTTAAATGTACGTATAAAAACAGGAGTTTACAAGGTACGAACTAATTGCTTGTAAGTAGGTAGGTACCGTAGTTTTATCAGTATTTACAAGATGTACCTACAAATAAATGGAACATAGCTCTTAATTTTTTCAAGCCACAAAATGACGAATGACAACTTTTTATCTCCCCTATCAGGTCAAATCGCGTACTAAGTGAGCTTCTAGAATAATTTGGCGTTATTCCAAGTCAAGCTTTTGCCAGCGCGTATTTTGTGTTTTCCCATTAAAGGAATAGGCAATAAACTTCATTGCCTTCTTGCCAAACTCACCTTTACTAAATTTATTTAATCTTAAAACACGTTGACGTAATTTTCTTTTCTATCGTAGGAAGTATTGAAAAGCCGTTATGTTTTACCTAGGTATGGAATAAATATTCATTCGCTCATTCAATAAATATTATTTGCCGCACTTTTGCAGAAAGCCAAAAGGAACGTTAATAAAGTGTAATTACGCTTTGCGGCATAATAGCCAGTGAGTTGTGCTAAATGCAGGCAAATTGTAGCTGTCACTTGGTGTCAAGCGACGTTTTATTAGACCGTCATCGCGTTATATTCTTAAACAATATCTTGAATATAACAATCTTGTAATATAGCAAACTAGCTGTCGCTCGCGACTTTGTAGAGTTAGTAGATGGGTAGTCTTTAAATTTGAAATAAGTCCAACGCAGGAATTGTTAATACTGGGAACTACGCGAAAGACTGACTGGCTGCAACCCATAATGGCCCACTGCAGCCACGGTCATGGCATGACATGGCCACGGTTCTCGCCTCACAAATGAGGGGGCCTGAAGCATGCTCCGCGACGCTGCTCCAATATGGATTGGTGGAGAGTTGGTGGCCAACGCGAGTGTCCGAAGTTTTTCACGGAAGCGCTCAAGAAATTTTGCCACTAGCGGTCACCCATCCACTTACCGACCGCAACCAGTGCGGCTTAACATTCTCAATCGATTACGATTGCCACTCACCGCGCGACCTCAAGCGCTTCCACGAAATACTACCTAGATCCAACTATAATAAATCCGACAATAAATTTTCCCAGAGCGTAGCACGTAGCAACTAGCAATATCGCTACGTAGTGGACTACTACGAGATGCTACGAGCATTATAACGATCGAACGAACAGCGATCAAAAGTGTATAATCTAGAAAAATTTATTCTTAGGACCAGCTAACATTTCGCCCGCGGTGGTACCGCTACTAACAGGACTAACACTAACACCGACTAACAGGACTTTCAGTCTCTAACAGTCCTTTCTCTCATAGTCCTTATACTTATAACATTCATATTAACATCTTATACTTACTGGACTAACATCCCCAGTTCCTTTTACGGTCATGTTTGAGGTTTGTCATACATGTCATGAGTGGCAGTGGAAGAGTGAAGCTGCATGCTTGTTTGCTATTTATTCATATAAAAAAACGGAAATTTTCTTGCTAGGACCAGCTAAGACACAAATTGTTAGGTTTGGCGTTTATTTTAATCTCATCCGTGATTTGGAAGACAAGTACAGTTTCTCTCTGTAATTTTTAAATTGCTAACGAATCGTCACCATTATACGAATCATTGAAGTGATAGTTGTTTGGGAATGAATCCGAAAGGAAAATAATGGTTACGACGAATGGATTCAGTGACGTGTTACGCGCTGCGTAAGAATTAATGAGTATGAGTATTTCATGATGATAATAATGGTGGTGATGAAGGTGGTGATGATGATAAAGATGATAATGAGGCCTGTCTGTAAATGACTATACTAAAATACTCGTAATTTATATTTGCGCTCTGACCACTTGGTGTATCAAACATTTAGTTTTGATGATTTCCTCTACTATATAATATGGTTACAGAAAAATGTAAAGGCCATTCTGTCGCAGTGGCTTATCCTGTAAGGATAGGTCGAATTCAATCAACAAATATATTTTTTTTAAATCCTTTTAATCTTAAACATCAAACCAAATACTCAATATCCCATAGAAGTTTCACTCGTTGGGCCTGTACACACTGACAAACACGAATCCGTTTTTTTAAATTTTGATATTAAGTTTTTATGTTCTTAGGAAATGGAAAACAATAAATGTATGTACAAACTTTCAACAACTACTTACTACTACCATTCGCTAAATTGGATGTTCGTGTTACAAAACCATAAGCATAGAAAAAACTATTACGTAAACGTCATTCATCGGTAATGTTTACGAAATGAATGCATTTTCACCACACAATTCCGTTACACGAAACAAATCCTAGAAGCTGGATTAAAATAAAACAAATCGGCTTGGACCGAGTTGAAAATTCAATTTCAACTAAATCCGGTAGCGAGTTACTAACTTTAAGGGCTGAACTTTGCCATTTCTGGACTTATCTTGCCTGTCGCCGCGTCGGTTATCTGTCTGTCGGAGCGATTTCCGTGTAATATTAACTCGTTATAACTTATATAACTGACCAATTCAACTTGCGTAGCAACAAGCAAAGTATAAACAAGGCCGCAAAATTAGCATACTAACGGTCTATGTGGTAATCCAACCTACATCGCAACACAGGGTCAGCGTTGTTCAATTATGTTTTAGTGACTACAATTGTTAGATATTTCAGAAATAACTGAGTTACAGCGAGTACGAGTCGCGATTAAGCGACGCCGAACATTTTAAAAGCTTCCTGTCTAGTGAACGTAGTCCTTACGTGCACATAACAAAGGAATGTGCAACACGTCGGTTGTGGAGAGCTGTAAACAACTCAGAATAATGAGTCACACCGGAAAGGACATGTAAGGTGAATAAGTTCAAAGTCAGATTTAAAACTTTATAGAAAATATTGGAATCACTGGTGGGTAAGAGCGAGTGTAATAAGGTGATGCAACTTAGGGCACGGTTCCATCTAGTTTTTGATTAAAAACGCAGCGTAGTACTGCAGTCTGCAGCGTACTCAACCGCGGGCATTCTAATCTTTTTGTAGTTTTTATATCCTCAGAACATTCGTCGCTCGTTTTCAAAAGCAAAATACTTCAGGGTTCCGTAAACAAAAATGGCGATTGCATCTTTATTTAGTTCACGAAACCTCAAAATCATTGCTTCTAACCATGCGTTATCGATTAAGCGATTATGGTGTTCTGACATCGAAAACCAAATTTGGTTTGTTGGGTACTTTAATCGTCTTAATACCGCAGAAGCGCTTACAACTTCATAACTGCGAAATACCTATAAAAGTATAGAATAAGAAAAAGCTAACGCGGCTTTATACATTATGAAATTATTAATGTCAGCGTAAATAATTATTTTTTTAGTTTATCCAACGAGGCTTTGCCCGCGGCTCCGCCATGTCAAAGGAGATCAGCAACTTTCCAAGGCACCCTGGGCCTGGCCTGAACATACGAGTAAATGAGATTTCACTTCATTTTCTATTGAGGATAGGTACCTATTATTTAAAGAAAGTTGATGTCTGATGCGCAGTTTTAGATTTTTCTTACCTCCTTCGGAACCAGTGTTTTTGTTAAATCCCAGCTGATTAATGTCCTATTAATATTATAAATGTGAATGTTTGTCAGGATGATCATATATATGTTTGTTACTCAATCTCTCAACAACTACTATTCCTTATCAGTTGTCATACTCGTCATAGTAAATATTTTTAATAATAAATAATATTATAAGTATTAAATAATTGGCAGCATAGAATATTTTCACAATATAATGAAACCAATAAATGAAAACAATGACTTGCAAAAATGTTTTTTTACGGCACCTCTGTACAACACGCCCGAACCAAATGGTCAAAATTAAAACTGTATTAAATATTGTCTTACTTAATCTAATTATAATAAGGTAGCAACAAAATGAAATATGAAATAGATTTGAAAAAATACGCAAGAATTTTTGGATGTTTTGTTCACGCTGTCCGCTGATAGGCCCAAATCAGCTGAAGTCCTTTCCTTATCTATCCCATAAGAACCGTGCATGGTCCATAAAAAGAAACCTACGTCACTCTCCGGCCCATAAACTATCTCTATGCAAATCGCATCGATCCGTCGCTCTATTGCAGCGTGAAAGAAGGGCGAACCAGCAAATACACTTTCACTTCTTACTAGTTTAGTTCGTTTGTTCGATATGCCTTAACGGCTCAACTATACAACTGATCTTCATAGATTTTGGTAGAAAGGTAGTGTCAGATATGGTAGCCCTGAGATATTTTTGATTTCGAATAAATGCAAATCCCTAGGGAACGAAAGCATAAATTTAATGAAGTCGCGGGCACCGTTTGTAGGGATTTAAATCTCGTTTAATCTTCATACTCCCCATCGTTCATTAGTGTACATTATTCTAATGATCCAGATTTTAGCTCTTGGTGGCATTAACCGAGGGTTACAGTTACTATTAGGAGGGTGAAAATCGGGGGGTTTTAAGCTGCTTTCAATCTAGCGTCAAAGGGACATTAAAAATGCGGAGTCGTCCTTTCATAATGATTGATATCTGTGCAAAATGGAAAGCTCAAACTGGTATTATGAATGAGCAGATGTCTGTTCATGTATCACATATTTGAACACTATAATGACTATACTCCATTTATTTGCTATACGGTACCGTATTATACAAAACAATGACTCTTTATTGTAAACAGAAAAAAATAATCCACAAAGTACAGTTAAATAAAAACACTGACATATTACAAAAGGGGTTCTTGACGCTTAAAGCGACCTAATCTAGTGACAAGGATAATATTATATAGATTTGAAGGTTTGTAACTATGGACTATTTGGAGGTACTCAGTAAGTTTTTAAAAATGCTTTATTTAAATATTTATTTCTTAGTGCTTTATAATTAAATTTAAATGTGGTTTCATTAAATCGAAAAATGAAAATGTCGACCCGTGCTGTGTAGAACCCAGCAAAGAAGTGAATCACATCTGCTTTTAATATTGGTATCACTTGTAAAATTAGCTCAGGATGATAAAATAAGACCAGGGTTAACCCGATTTAGACGTTTTATACAATAGCCTACGCTTGAAGTGACTACGACACAGATACTCGTACATTCGCATTCTACGCTTGACCTTGCAGCGATGGCACACGAACCCCATGAAACAGCGGCGAATCACGGCAACCTATAATTCCTTTTATGTTCGTCTACGAAATCAATAAAGTGCTCGTGACCCCGCGGGTTGTGTCAATCGGTAGTAATCTACTCATAAGTAAGTAAACGTTCACTTGGATGATAAATCCGCTAGGGGCCAGATGTCATGAGCACTTCTTGTTGTTGTATTGTATCTTACCGTATATGATTTTGGCAACGATTGACAGTCAATAATTCGTGGTTGTAATTTTTAGTTATTTTTATAATATACGTACTTGGTTCTCGTCAATAGAAAAATAAGCGATGTGAGGAGAGGCTAAAAGCCACTAAAAAAAAAATATATGATGCTTTATTTTTGACAACCACAGTTGTTTCAAGCACAACAAACATGAGTTTGTTGTGCTTGCAGTTATAACATTGGGTCTATGTTCGACTAAAATGATTTTTTTTAAACAGGAATTGTCGACCGAGCTCGTCTTATTTCTGATGACTGGAAGGCTGGCAGCTTGAGATACGAAAAGAGAAAGGGGATCCGCCATATGCTGGTCAAATATTAAGAGGTTCGTAAGCCAAGCCTCAACATCGGACAACCCTAGACAGAACGTCACAGCGAATATACTAAAGAGAACAAATAATGGGGAACACAAAGAGAAAGAGTCTACTATAATTGACATAGCAACAGCTCCGTTTCTTCATATAAACTTTCTTTCGCTTTTCCCTTATGGCATGAATTTTCTTGAGGCCTATGTCCTTATCCACGACGTCTCACATAATTTTTTTAGAAACCGTTAAGAAGACCTACTGAAATGTTTTCTTACGAAGATGCATAGTTGAGGAGCTTTAAAGTTAACAATCTAAAGGTATTACGATGCTCATTCGATGCGATGCGATGCGATGCGATGGTCATTCGTAGTAGCCGAACAGTTAGACTAAAGAATGCAACTCTACGTTATCTACGCATAGGTATTCTCAACGCTAAACTGAACGAGAGGTGGGCGTCCCTGCACAGGATGCAAGCCAGCTCCAACGCCGTCCTAGCCATGATATGAGCAAGATTGGTTTCCCCTATATCCGGCGTGCCTGAAGCAGACATGTTACTAACGATGTCGGGAAAAGCAAACATATTTTGCAATTTTTATTTGAAATCAATTAGTTTATACTATGTAATCCAATTTGTTTATATTTTCCTTTTAACATTTGATTACATTTTATATTGACATGGGCAATCGATTTTTTATTTATATTTATGTTATAAATATTGCCATCATACTTTTAATTGTTATTATTAAAATAACATTGTGATTTTAATTAAATTAAACTTAAAGTGTAAACCTTGTATATAAACGATACGATTCTTAAACGATACTTTATATAAAACCGCCACAACACAACAACGCCCGCAAGAGAGTCGTTTATTCATACAAAACATCAACCACTACCTGCTTTTATCTTTTCTAGCAGCCAATGGTTAAAAAAAAGGTTCCAGCTTTCTGCAATTCACACCACAAAAGAATTCGTTGATTATGTTTTGCGTGATTGAGTAACAAACG
>DWLO01002675.1:0-12147 GCA_018245335.1 Dalla quadristriga | reverse complement strand
ATACATGTAAGTACGAGGTGTATAACTGTATTTTGTTCTATATCATATCAAGTATTTAGGGTAGATCTGTGATCTAATAAGGTCCCTGAAAGTCTACAAAGTCCTAGAAAGTAATCAAGTATACATTTAATTATAAATGCTGGTTTGGTATCATGGAAGTAATCAGTTTTTTAAATAAACTAAAGATCGTCGAAATTCGACGATAATTATAATTTTAAATTCAAGAAAAACATACATGAATTTGCTTGTTTCTAACTCTTTTTTTATTGATACCTAAAGCTCGCTACCAAACAAAAAAAAAGAAGAAAATAGTTAACAAACCGAGGAGAAACAAGGACTGAACTGTTTTGTATTATATAATTATTTTGTATTATATTATACTAGCCTATTTATAAAAAAAAAAAACAAAATTCGTTTCATTTTAAGTAGGTATTTACATCATTTTGGCTATGAAATTTGATTGCACAGTGGAGCTGTGTGGACAATTACTAATATTTTATAAAAAGCGAAATGCTCTTCCAAAGGCTGTTAAACAATGTCAAGTTTTCCAGACATTTGCGTGCGAATTGTTTTTCATTAGTAGAGCGTGAACGAATTGATCGACAATTGTTGAATGGTGGAGTTTTAGCTGCTATTCATAAAATCTGAATATAAAAATGTATTTTGTAAACTAGAAGTAGGATTTCAATACATCAGACTTTATAGTAAAAACATTTAAATAGGGTTATTGGTAACTTGTCAAAATCCCGTGAAAAGGTAATGAAAAGCTAGCCTCACTTAGCCTGGTACGGCGTTTAAAAGCAAAGAATACTTGAAACCCAAAATTACCCGATCAACCTATATATTTTATAAGCATTGTAAAACGTCGAAAATCAATTTTTGTTAAGTAGAATTATACTATGTGCAGACGCAATAACATTGTTTTAAGCAGAAAGATCTTTCTTCATTTCACATTGTTGGGCACTGGAAGTCCATAATAATATAACTTTGTAAAATATATATCTTAGAAGTGTGTGTATAAATAAGAATCCGGCTGTTTACGGAAATCTACATTGTAACCCTTTTTTTGTGACTTGTTTTGTGCGGAGTTTATTTCAAATCATAGATAAGCAACTTTTCGCGTGTGTCACAAATATCTTAAAGTGAGTCTGGAAAAATAAGCTTTAACAGACATAGTTTAGGTAGTTAGAAAGCAGCCGTATGTATCTTACTTCTTATGTTATCTTACTAATATTATAAATGCGAAAGTTTGTTTGATACGCCTTCAGGGCTAAATCATGCAACCAATCTTCATTACATTTGGTAAACGTATAGTTTTAATTACGGAGAAGATCATTGAATATTTGTAAACCCGAATATTGATCATAAATTTAACGCGGACGAAGTCGCGGGCAACAGCTACATAAATTAAACATAAAATTATTAAGCATGCACGTAGTATGTCACGTCGTCTGCAACTTGTTTCAACCGTGCTCGCAGAAACAGGACCGTGCATATTTAATGTTGACGTAGAATAGCTAAGATAACACTAAGTTGAAATTATCTTAGCACACTGGATGGGTACGTCTTTTGAATAACGTCCGCTGTATGAAAGTATAATAAGACGAACCTTTGAACTCTGAAACTGCTGCTAGGTCACAAAATACACGTTTGGAACAAGTATTCATTAACATAACAGGTTCTTAAGCTCCGCAGCTTTAAATGATTGACCAGCGGCAAGGGCGAATGCTACTTGGACAGAAGACCGCGCTAGCAGCAAGATATTATGATCGTCGTCATTCGTGCTTCAGAGAAAACTTAAGCAGTCTGACGCGGTTGTTTTTCTTATATTTTGATAGCAGTCGATAAGTGTTACTGGAAGAGAAGTGAGTATTTCGCAGAGTTAGCAGTAAAGTGGCAATAGGCCGGCCATATCGCTCGAAGGACCGACATCATGTACCGCAATACAAAGAAATGTAATGTGGTATTGTTATTTATTACAATTTTCCCAGATCTCAAAGGGAAAGACTATTTGTTATGTTGTTACGACGATCAGACCTAAAGAAAGAGTAAAAAGTGTGTATTATTTACTTTAATTGCTTTACTTGTTTCAAACCACTAGTTATTACATAACTTCAGAACGATTAATGTAAGTACCATTCAAAAGTTCTCAAATCGTTTTTGCGTGAGCGTTATTTTAAAGACTGGTCTTGTGCCTGGTATACCCAGGTTAGTTAATAAATAAAGTGTTTTACGCACTATCTGCATTGTTAATTGCGAGAAGTTTCAGCCCATGAAAACATATTACCAACTTTAAAACAGGACCATCGATCTATTCGAAGACGGCAATGGTCCTCGTGTTTGGTGTATCAAATAAAACGTTCTTACCGAAATGTAAAAACTGTTTCAGGGCTGAAACAGACGTGATTTTAATGGGCAGATGCCAAACAGGGTTGCCATAAATAGTTCATTCAGTTTTATGAATACTTTGTAAGTAAGCATAAAAGGGCATTAAGAAGTTATGTTTAGTGGGTAAGGTGCTTAGCTATCCACGAATAACCACCGAGCCTCGTGAGTAAATCACTGATGTGTCAGAGGGCTAGAATGTGGTTATAACGGTGTTATGTCATATTAGTAAGAGCATTATGATGATTAATTACAATCTAGAATATATTGGTAAGTAGATAAGATAATGCCATCAATAAACCTAATATCTAGAGATTCGCAAAGTTCTTTTTCCATTAATAAACCCAGGGTTCTTACGTAGTATATTCTTAAAATCTCTGTTAGGTAGATTGTAATTAAACACTTACAAGTTTTAACTTTGAGAGCAATATTGGAGAAATATTGGCTGAAGAGCTAAAGACAAATTTAGCATAATATGTATAATTGATTATATGAAAATTAGCATATCGAAGTGTCTTAATTGAATATCTAATTGACTATTTAATTAGTTGTACTTAGTTTGAAGTTTAATGCAAATCATGACGCTATGTTAACTAACCTTACAATAACATACTACTAGGTACTCAGTAAAGTAAATCTTCCCATAATTTTCGATGAATAATTTTGGAATGGTTTTATTTATTATTAGCGTAATTTGTTAAGTGTGAATTTAAGGCTATAAAAAATTATAAAGCTAGGTACGTGGCATGTTCTACTTAAACCACAATCTTCAAAAATATTACATTTTGACGATTCCGTTCGAGTTTACTGAGATCATTCGAAGATGTTTACAATCCCGAGCACATGCGACGAGTGGGATTTAGAGCTGTAGGTACTCGTGAGTCGCAGACGCAAAAGAATTATTTTCAGCAAGACATAAAAAGCGAAAAACTTTTGCATACTGTATTACGACGTCACGTACGAGCCATCATTTCAGCCATATTGTAGGCAAGATGCAAGATATGTTGTTGTTGTATCTTTTGAATCGTAAATAACAAATGTGAGTACCAAAGTTTTGCGACGACATCCTGTTTATATCAAGATTTTCATACATTCCTTACACGGGTAAGTGGCTTACCTCCCTTTACAAACTGCAGGGTATGGCCCGTAAGAAAACAACCCTGCATACCATAAAAAGACAAAGTCTTCGCAATGACATACTTTCCGTCAAGATAAGCTCGCAAACTTTATAAAGGGCAAACATCTTTACACAAACACAATTTTGGACAAATGCTGGACAAATTTTTGTTTTGCTATAAATAATGTTTGGCTTGACTACCTTTTTTCAGTAACTACTGGCGTCTGTTTTTTTTTAGATCGGGGGGTATCGAACAGGCCATTTGATGCTAAGGATCACCATCGCCTATGGGCACTAGCAAAACCAGTGGTCGCCAATGCGTCGCTGCTTTTGAAGGCGAGCTCTTAGCAAAAATGGCTTCAGTTTAAATGGTTTTGCACTCGCCAGAGGAAAACTTCTAGAATTATCTTTGAATTGTATTTCATTCTGAACAATCAATCCACTTCGTCCTACCTTGACAAACATTTTCAGTATTGCTGTCATCCCCATAGTACATTTTTTCATTCTTATCCTGAAAATCTTCAAATGGATATTTCATCATTCAATACCTGCGAATCAGGCTACATCTATATAAGAAAAGCTCCCTCGGATGTTTGCAGAGGTAGAATTACAAAATCAAAAAATCTGTTTTACTATCTTATATTTTAACTTGACTAGCACAGCTGTGATAGTCAATTGATTAAGGATAATATTCGTAAATCGGAACTTACGATACTCACAGTTCGACAGTCAGTCATCGTCAGTCGTCAGTTAAATCAGAAGATAAGAAAAAGATAACGAGAAAAGCACAATAGGGGCAAGATGAACTGAAAAGAGGAAATTTTACCAGACAACGTTTGGACAGAGGACAAACACATTAAAAAATTGATGTAGGGGTGTTTTCAAAAGAAAACTCATCTACAACTTACATACCTAACTACAAACATACATATACTAACATTTATAAATTACATTATTGCATAAGTCAGCAATCTTTTTAGGTTACCAAGTCTCGGTAATGCAAAAATATTATCTAACGTAAAGTTGTGAGTAGCCAACTGAAACTTGTAGCCTAGTGTGCACTCACGTAGGAACACCCTCCACTTGAGTCGCCCACCGGCCTTGCTACTGCTTTTATTGAAGTATATGTTATGCCACTTAGCTATCATCCTATGCTTGAATGTCGAGGGCCAATTTAGCTGCTCTTCAGAATCACACCTGATACATAAACCGTAAACAGGGTTATAACTATGTCGTTTTATGATAATTTCGGTTCTTTATTATGTTCTTGAAGAGATTAAGTGATTATCAATTTTGGTTTATACAGACTCCAAAAGGTAGAACCTGTAGACGCTTATTCCGGGGTGGTCACCACACCCATTTCTACCGTGGAATAATTATTTTCAAAAATAGTGTCCCGGTTGAAGAGGTGTGGATGCCGGGTATACTAATACAAGAGACGACCACCTCAGTCCTCAGGCGATTACTAACTGAACTATTACCAATATTTAACAACAGGGCTAACTCATACATTCATATTACTAACGAATGCTAACCAACTAATATTATTAATCTCATCAGATAAAAAACGTTCTTAACTTAAAAGTTATTATTATTATTTTACTCTTTATCGTACACCATTTTTTTTTTTAAATGTTATAAAAGCAAACGAATTCTAATATTCCTTTATATAATATTTATTATAATATTCATTTCGCCTCTAATAAACTGAGATGTTTAAATTTCAAACAAATGTAATTTGTTTATATTTAGTTTAGTTTATGCGTAATA
The DNA here is from genome assembly GCA_018245335.1 of Dalla quadristriga. Lineage (NCBI taxonomy): Eukaryota > Metazoa > Arthropoda > Insecta > Lepidoptera > Hesperiidae > Dalla > Dalla quadristriga. The sequence continues at coordinate 6,875 of DWLO01002675.1, read as the reverse complement.
TATAATATATAATGGGTTTATGGAGTCCTTTGTTATTTCAATTAATTTTGAAAAGCGTACGTTAGACGCTCGATTGAATACATTTTGGCATTCGTACGAGTAACTCTATTTTCTCTGATTACTTTGTGCACAGAACGGTTTTTCGATTCCGATCACGTACTGTAACCATACGCGCCATTAACTTATGTATTTTATTATCTACTCCAAAACATAAGTTAATATTGTATTCAGTACGACAGATTTAACCGAGACATGTATCCTATTGACGAGGAATAATAACTGTGAGTATCGAACGCGAGACAATTCTATAATTATACAGTCGCACCTGTGTTTATGTCACGTTCCAAGTTCTCCAGCACAATTCCATCAAAATCGAGTGACAGTCGCGATTCAATTCCTGACTATGGCAGGTATGTCATGTAGATGTGTGACGTATTATTATTACACGACCCCGTATACCAAATCGTACCTACAAACCGAACGCACAGTCTTAGGTTTGAGTCTCAGACGTGGCAGACATTTTGTGCGACTGAGTATTAGTTTTTACTTTGTATCTTAGGTATAACTGCGGATCATGATTTTATCTTAGGGTGATGTATTAATATCCAAGAACTGTACTGATCAAGATTATAAATAGAGAAAACTTATTTAACGTATAAACGTATTTATTTAAGTGCTTCCATTACTATTTGAAATGTAATAGAACCTGTATACGGTTCGCCCGGGGCGGTACCACCGCCACGCCCAGTTCTGGCGTGAAGTTATTGTTTTTCGACAATTGTGTTTCGATCGGAAAGGTGTGAATGCCGGTTACACTTATACAAGAGACGACCACCTTAGTCCTCAGTGGTAGGAACGCATCTGTGGCCAGCTTCGAATAGGACTTTTACTAGCACCGACTAACAGGATTTACATTCACTAACAGTCCTTTCTCCCATAGTCCTTATGCTTACGAACACTTATCAACTAACATTCCTATTAACATCTCATACTAACTAGACTAACATCCCCAGTTCCTTTTCAGGTCCTTTTCAATGTTTGTCACAGATATCATACGCGATAGCGGATGGGTGGAGCTGCATGTGCGTTTGCTACCTTACTCACATAAAAATAAAAGAGTTTTCTTATAAAAAGAACCAACTACAATTCAATAATTCAACGTTGAATAATGTATGTCAATAATACCCGGCTGTATAATACTATTACCATCAATACTAGTACTAATACTATTTTCACCAAATAATTTTTCAGGGACTGTAGAGGGTACGCAAACTTACCATATACGCTTCGTTTTATCTCAATATCCAAAACGGTTGTTTAGTTATAGCCCTTAGGGCTGTACCCTTATTCACTGTTTAAATTGTCTTTATTTCGCAATTCCACGCGAGCGAAGTCGCGAGCTCTCTCTTGTAAGTAATAAGTACGATGTCACACATTTTACGTATTGTAGCGGATCTTACTGGCATGTCACTGCTACAATGAGGTATTTATTGACATTTATTGACATTCCAGTGATTCCATCTCAATTTCTCATATCGCGATTCTGATATTACATACATACGGTGTTATATACCGTGTTAAAACCCGTGAACGTTCTAGCGCTCTTTATATCGCTGTCTGGGATCTGGGAAAGTGCCATACCTTATTTCTGCTCTGAGGCAGCTGTCTGGACTGTAGGATACAGACGTTGCATCTACTAGGAAAATAGGTGTACCTATCATACCGACTCAGTAATAGTCTGATTGTATCTGGGATCCGGACCTGGCAGTAGTAAGATTGAATTCACCCGCTGATCCTACGACCGCACTAACGGAGTTTTTGGGTTACTCGCAATGGGTATTACTTTTGTGTTTACGATATTTCCACTACTGACTGGTATGGCGGTGCATACCAGTCAGTAGTGGAAGTAGAGCCACCCAACACTTGACCAAACCTCGTTCGAATTCGCTCAAATCCGGCGGCCACATTACGCTATACACATCATTCGTACTCCCATCCTTTCGCATTCGTGTTTTCTTTGATTACCGACGTCAGTTGCGCACAGTGAAATAGTGTAAGTGTAAAAGCTTTTTTAGAAAAAGAAGGGTTACACCGTGTGCGATCGCATCTCACCTTCCAAGCATCTATTTAGCATAGTCATAATTTCGTGATCAAGCCTCGTATAATCCTCCGAAGTATTAAATTTCCACTTTAATATAACTTGAACAATGCGGCCAATGGCTCAGATGTAACAATGCCCAAGTTCTGCTCCTAAGACATGGTTTTATCTCTCAGCCCCTTTTATTGTTGGGTTTACAGCGCTGGGTGGCTAGAAAACAGTTATTATGCGCTTGTCCCTAAATTTTAATGGAGGCCATGTGACTTCACATTTATATTTTATATCCTATTTTAATTTTGATATAAATATGAAGCATTCCGTTTGTATAGAGGCCACTGTAGAACAAGAATTTATAATAAACAATACAATAAAATAAAAATATTCTGCAATGTACACTACATAAAGTTTACAGATAACATGCAAAGAGAAATAAATTCAAATTACACAATTCAACTTTCTAGAGCAAGAATTCATTCAAAAACAGTCACCGATGCGCTAGTTTGTTACTATGCTACATTACATTCTACCACATATCCATTAAATCGTGCGTGCTACTTTATCAATATTTCAATTATAAAATAAATAATTGATCATCAACCAATCATCGGCCCACTACTGATCACGGGTCTCCTTCCAAAACGGGAGACCGTAGGTATAGTCTACCATTGGCCAAATGCGTCTTGACACGCCTTTGATAATGATAGAGATAACACCGCCAATTGTATGAAGTTGTTCCTACAGTTGAGCGAATTATTAGTATAATTTTATAAAGAATTTTCATTCGCAATTTGTAAACGCATCATATAACTTAACTATAATCTTTGAAGGTGCGTATGTCGAAACGTGATGTCGAAATTTTGCCATTTGGCTATCACTGATAAGTAAGGTTATTAATACCTAACTGCAAATTAATAGCTCACTAATTTACTTTCACGAGAGAAGGTTTATAGCACCGTGGATCCTTTACTGCGTTCATTATAAAACGGGCTTGCTAGGATAATATTATGTGCTTGTAACTAATTTTAGTGTAGGCTATGCAAGCTCATATTGGAACCGTATCAAATTATAGTGACGCAATTTATATCTCATTAAAAAGTAACTCAATACCATGCCCTGCCCGAATATTGCTATAGAAATTTAAGAGCGCTCTACTCGTTATAATTTTGTATGGCTGTGTTATAGATTCACTGTAATGTACTTAAGTGGACGCCCGCGGTGACATTCGCGGTATTATTTAGGGCTTCATATAAAAAATGTAATAAATGTAAATAAACAATCATTCCTAGAATAAGCCATATATTGGAACCCGGACTTGTAGTAGGAGGTTGAAATTCATATCATCCGGCTACTACACCTTTGTTGCTTTGCAGGTTCGAGCAACTGTCCCATCCATCAAAATATTGCATCATATAAATACACGTAGACATTTAAAGATTGGCTGATTAAGTGCACTGATTGAAATAAAATGAAATTCTGAATGCCCTTTCATAATCGTATAACTCCGGTAGACAAACAGACCGGTTGAAATATTCTGTTACTTATTCTAGTAAGTCCTAAGTCCAATCTATTTCTTTACTAAAATCTGCAATGCACATTGATTTTTTTTTAAATATGTATTAAAGTTATTATATGTAAGCATAATAAAACATATGGCATTAATAAACGTTTCCTCCACAAGCTATTTTTGTCACAAACCACTCACCCCCGTCTTTGAGACAGCAGATGTATCAATCACTCTTTTTTCTTAGCATTTTGAAATACAAAAAAAAGTAATTCGCCGTTTCCAAGAAAAACAAATTTGCTACATAATCTCTCGGTAAGCATAAGGTAAGGTAGTTACGAGTCCAATTTGGCCTTTAAATATCACTGCTTTGCTCTTTGTACTCAGTTTAATGCTATGTATTTGGGAAAATAAATCCTAACTGACTGACTCCTAATAGGACCAATCCAATTCGTAGTCAATTACATCTTATGCCTTACTAATCTTGATAGTCGTAATAAAATATTATAAGTACGAGGGCCTACAAAAATATTCTACTGTCTTATCCTGTTATATGCTACTTAATGTCTAGTATAAATGCGAAAATTTGTGAGGACGAAGGGATGGATGTGCGCATGGCATTGCGCCAGGCCAATTTCCAGCAAGCTTGCTAGTGTGTAGGTATATTTACACGAACCGATTCACCTGGTTACTCACTCATCTCTCATATCTCCGTTTCTTCTTGAGATAGGCTTTTGAAAATAAAAATATAGTTTAAGTTTATGTAGCGCACTGTAAACAATTGAGCCCTTTATATAAAGAAATTGTACTCAATCACGTAAAATCTACTCTACGGATTCTCATGAAATCTGATATGAATAAAGGTTGAACACTGGAAACGGGCATACTATTTTCACACATTCGTCCCTTAAGTGTCTAGGGAATTAAAGATTTAGGGAATTAAGGAGTACAAATCTCTGTTCAACATGTCCCAACAAAATGGTCAATATTATGAAAAAATACGCAAGAATTTTTGGATGTGTTAATTTTATTGTTCACGCTGTCCGCTGCTATGCCCAAATCAGCTGAACGCTAGTCAACATCTAGTTTATAATATCGTCTTTGATAAGTTAATGCTAAAACTTATCGGCGAGTGGCATTCTCTTACGGCATATCAGATTGTGAACGAGCAGAAGCTCGGAACGGCATCTCGAACTAAGCACAGATTACCTCGATCGGATCCATTGTGTGCGTGCTGCATACCGAATATAGCTTCCTAGTCAATTTCATTGTTTGGAACTTACGAGCTATCGGTAGTAGATAAAACTTCTTTTTTATGGAACAATGTACACAAGTAGCTAATGAGTAAGGCCTCACATACATGGTACTGTCATATTAGCTGTTGCAACAAAATAAACTTAATAATTTCTTGCCAATACAATCAAATTTAAACAATAAATGGCTTGCATCTGGCCTTGCATCATCTAAAGAACACTGCTTGCTCTAAGCAGGCAAGTTGCCATTCAAAAAATTTCATGGTGTAAGCGGCATATACAGTAATTGCTTATGCAATTATTGTAGCAATGGCTTCTCTCTCATATCAGGAAACATAAAAGAAAAAGTAATTGTTATTGTGAATGTAAAATGCAGGCACCTTACAAGAGATACAAAAAACGGATTTAATTGATATGTATAACTTTATACATATCCCTACACCTTATTTTTGGTAAGGGTTTTGTCATTGAGCTATAAATACGGACACTTTTTGATTTAAAAAGGAGATTTTGGTAAATTTATGGTGCCATTTGCTGTTATGACTCGGAATTGCTTGCGAATTCGGGGTGATTCTGAAGTTTTAGGCAAATAGTTAGAATAACGATACTATTTTTATCATTATCTCAGCCTTAGGCGCTTTTATCATTATGATTTACAGCATTATTCGTAAAATTTCGTGCTAGGTTGCTATTGATTAATGCTAGCAACATTTGAGAAACTTTTAAATTAGCGGGTTTGGACGCCGAGCGACACTATTCTGTATTCGATGCTCTTTGCTTATTACAAGTAACAATTATATACCTTCATAACAATTACATATCTGTTCAAACAAAAATATTGAAATATATATCTATATCCTATCATCACAGATACACAATTGAAATAACGCTGACAAGCGGTCACATGCCTACACCATATAAACACGTACACACAGCACATACAGTGGTGGATGATGATGACACTGTAGGTTTCTCGTAACAGAAAGCTATCATACTAAAGGAATCGAATGATCGAGCAATGTGCAAGTGGCTCGAACAGTGCGCCATCTTGAACAACCTAAGTGCAGATTACCGGCGTCGGGCTCCATTGTCTGCGAAGTGCGTCCCTGTGATAAATCGACGCAGCCTATTACTAGCTATGACTGTACAAGCAAAGGCTACCTTTATAGCAAACAATGTCTCGATATAGTGGGAATTTGACGTTCTAAAATGGCATCAAAAAAGATCTACGATACTTTGGGGATTTGCCAAATTGGAAGATTGGTATACTCGTATCTTACCTTACCAATAAATAAAATTGGAGTGGCAATAATTAAATGCAGAACGCTATTTATGACACCTAAACATAATCAACCGTTTTTAGACATTTTTGCCTGTCTGTCTGTCTGCGTTTTACGTCGCGAATAGGCTGCCATTCCGCGAATGGGTGTTTAAACGGGCCTATATTAACAAACATATTTGAATACCTTCTCAAAACATCATATTATTATGATTATGCCATTTTGTAGAAATGTCTCGAAGAACCAGAATGTCTTGTACATCCGTTAAAGAGATATCGAGTTTCATTGTGCGAGCATCGCATACGAGATAGGCTCGTCACGCTGCCTATTAGCTATTAAGGCTATAGAAAAGAAGTTGTCGAGACTATAAAAAGGCACTTACGTTCAAGAATCAAAGCGAATTCAAAGCGAATTAAGTCAGGGCTGTTTGTCGTAAACATCGTAAACACTGATAATCTGAACGTGTAGAGATGCGGTGATAGGTCCGGGCTTCGAATCCCAAGCAGCATCCTCTGAATATTTGAAGATAAGTGCGTAATATCACTTTCGGCAAAAGAAAACAAAAAAGAAACCGAAATTATAAGAGTTTTCTATACTAAGTTTAAGAGCTCTTAAATTTGACGTATCCCAACTACCACTTGGCCAGCGTGGTGGACTTTGGGCTTCGCACTTTGATTTGCCTATACAGGCAAAGGTATTCTTTACCTATATAAGTTGTGTGTACACCGCTACCCATCCCTCTT
>DWLO01002674.1:0-12147 GCA_018245335.1 Dalla quadristriga | reverse complement strand
AAAAATGGGAAGTTAATACATAATAAATAAAAACAACCAAGGAAAGGGCAGGACGACGTCTGCCGGGACAGCTAGTTATTAATAAGATGTCAGTTGTTTGTTATCTTTGCTGCAGTATTTACGAATAAAATAAAGTCTTTAAACTTTCTTTTTAAACGGCATCAATCTTGAGTTACGTGGTCACTGCAGTGCGTGGCTCAAAGTTTTTCCCATAACTGAGCAAGAGTCTCCCTTCAGAACGAGAGTGATTAGGCAGTACCTAGTCCACTACGCTGCCCAAGTACTTTTTGGCGGACTTTTATTTTTATTAAAATGATTACAATGGGCAAACTTAATCTACTAATCAACCCAGGAGGACTGCGAGAATGTGAGGTAGGCGCACATACACATTAATTTTTTTTATTAGTTACACATTCATATCTATATAAATAAAATACAATTACACGCCTGCGTGCAGGATTCCTATCTATGTATGTATAGTTGCATAGTTGAAATAAGTGAAATGGTCAAGTGTATGAACTTATTCATCCATCAGTCTTTAAGAGGCCTCTTACATTGCGCATCTGTCTCGCTCGCACATTCTAACATTGCCAATGATTGTAAAAGTCTAGGTAGACGTTTCAAAAATGAAAAACACAATAAAAAACTTTTTAGACATTTTAGTTTTAATTGTTAGTTAGAACGGTTTTTGGACCACTTACACTAATTAACACTGGATTACAATACATTAAAATAATTAAATGCAATATAAATAAAATTAAAAAATTATTCCATATAGTCAACAGGTTTCACTAAATTTCATGCAAACAGTCAAAACCTCCTTCCATCCATCGGCGAATAAGTCGAAGTCGGGAAAGGTATATATAAACTAATTATATTTTTAGTCACTAACAGCATAAGTCAATCAAAACACTGGTAGAATAGAAATATGACATTCGTGTCATGATATTAATCCTTATCCAACTAAATAATTTCATAATCAAGTTTTATTATGTACATGTAAATTCCTCTTACAGTTATTCGAATCGGACCTTTCTTTAGAAGTAATGACGGGTATAAAAATGCTAAAGGTAATAACGAAAAATTGCGCGGTGTGAGCGAACAGCCCCACGCTTAGTCTATTAGTTACCTACGCATTATTTTGTTTGTTAATTAGAAATAATGGACTGTAGTGTGTATTATAAATGTGAAAATAGTTTGTTTGATACGTAATCTAAACAACAGATTTTCATATAGAATTTGGTAGAGAGTTAGCTTGAGTCACTGAGAACCCGAATATTGATTATAAATTGAACACGGACGAAGTCGCGGGCAACAGCTTTTTATTAATAAATGGTTTTATGCTTGAAACCATTCAATATCTGTATCTTTTATTACCTACTTTTGTAAATTTTGTATTACCGACATTTGATTAGACCAGACGCAAATAATGCACAAATTATAATTAATTGGCTATACCTACTATTCAGGCTAGGCTAATGACCTTAATTGATATTCAATCTTGCAATTTTTGATGATTATAAGATGCATATTGCCTACCTACCTGTTCAAAAAATATTTGTCGCTTTTTATTCTTGAATATCTGAACCGCTATCAATAGGCATAATACCGTAAAGTATTAAATAATTTAACTGGCGTCCGATTTACATGCGTATTATTTTAATATTGGTATTTTTCATCATTAAATGTAGTCATTTTATTATATCACGGCACCATTTGTTCAGCATTATTTGTTGATGTACAAACATTTTTTTTTGTTCTCTGGATCATTGACCTTTTGTAGCGTTGAGGGAAAACTACGATACAACATACTAGGACGGCATAAAACATAAGAGACTGGAATTGAACGAGGAAAACGGACCATTAACCGACAGACGACGTGCGGCTACATTAAAAGCTGAGATTCAACTGAATACAGTGTACATCCACGATACCGAAAGAAACTCAAAAACCATTACTCTTACGGTACATCAACACTATGGGGATTAGGCAAATAATTGGTGCAACCTGTATACGGTCAACCGGGCTGGTACCACCGGAAAGTTGTGGTTACCGGTTATACTTATACCAGTGGCGACGATCTCAGTCCTAAGGCATAGCAACGCATCTGACTAGCTTCGAATAGGACAAACACTAACGATTACTTACTTGGATTACTAACAACACTTATACTATCAGTCCTATCTCCCACAATCGCAATACGAATCCTAACCAACTAATATTCCTATTAACACCCATTACTAACAGGACCAACTAACCAACCAATAATCCCTCGCACAGTTCTTTTCGAGGTTTGACACAGATGTTTATGGGCGGGATGCTCGTTGGCTATTCATATCACACTAAAAATAGTGGTATCGTTATATCGTCGATTTTTTTTTATGTTAATAAATGGTTTTATGCTTCAAACCAGTCCATTATACGTTTTTTTTCTTTACTATCCATGTACCTTTCGTAGGTATGACAGAAATCTCCGATACAAAATACTAGTACAGCATGAATCAAAGAAGTTTCAGGAGTTGTTTATCAGCGACGTGCACCTCCCTGTAAATGAAAAATCGTACTAATGTGATATATATGAAACTACATTTAACATCGATTCGTTTGGCATCGAATCCTTCCAAATAGGTTCTTGATATTTTTCGTTAAAATGTTAATAAACTAAATTGATGTTACTTTACAGTGTTTGTAATACTGTAGGCCATAAGCTCGGATCTCTATGCCCATTGTACACAAAATGTAATTAAAAAAAAAGTATATATATATTACTAAAAATAGTTTTACTAATACTAATACTACTGGTAGTAGTAGTAGCGTCCGGCAGACGTTCGGCCTGTGTAACAAAAAACTAATTTGCATATAAATTTTCTTTATCAAAAACACATAAGTAGATAGGTCAACATTTAGTTAGTTAAATGTTTATAAATCTCAGATACAATATAATATACCAACATCCATTTTATTTGAAGTTCATTAATATCTTTCTGAATCATGACGTGCAGTGTTGTGCGATGATTACAAACGAGTGCGTAGCGGTGCATGGATGGGAATTTTAAGGAGAATAAATTCGCATGCGCATTAGGGACTGCCAAGTGCTTTACGAACAACCCCATTCATGACTCAAATAGTTTAGCTCGCTAGATTTTATGTGATCCTAGTACTCAGCGTTCCTTACGCAAAACTGGATCAATATATTCACGACTGCGCAATCGTGATTCGTGACGTCATTCCGTATGAAATCGATTGAAGTTGCAAGGGATACGTATATTTATTTTATTTTATATTGTTTTAACGCATTCGCGTGAACGAAACAATACAAATTTAATTGTAATTACGACAATAGGCGTTCACTGTCCACGAGTGTGTTAAGTCATTAAATAATATATTTATCAGAAAGCCATTATAGTAACAATTTGAATATTAACAAACACTCGGTAATTAATGTTGATATCTCCTATTTGACGCTTATACATCTGAGGATGATCAAAACTAAATTACTGCGACTAGTGCATTTGAATTGAGATTATTTTTGTTATCTTTCGGTTACCATACTGATGTCTGTACTACAGTATATCAACGATTAAATCCTTTCTCTCTTTTTTTTTTCTATAGTGTAATAGCAACCCATTATCTGCCCACTACGGAGAACGTGCTCCTCTCGGGATGAGAAGGGTTAGGCCATAGTGCACCACGCTGGGCTAAGTATGCATTGGCAGAATTCACCGGCCTTTGAGAAAATTGTGGAAAACTCTCAGGTATGCAGATTTCCTCACGATGTTTTCGTTTACAGTTAAAGCAGATGATATTTAATTGTTGGGATTTTACCCCCGACCACCGAGTTGAACGCCGAAATCTTAATCACTCTTTGATCATCGATTTCTATAAGTGTGCTGGCAAAAATATCTCTTCGACTGATAAACAAGAATTGCTTCACGACATAAATGGCTTTTGCGGTGGTAGGTGCCTCGCCGGTTGAACTGCATACAGGTTCAACTACCTAGTAGAAATATTTTGTGAACGTTCTACAATCCGATGGCCCACCGTGCTGTGCTGTGCGCAAATCATTTAAGCAGTGGAGACTTAGCACATCTCAAAACAATAACTAGAGCAGGACCCCTATCGCACTAAATGCAACGGTTGAGGTATGGTTTTGGTAACGAATCGTTTTCGTTTTGATTCAACTTTGACTTTGTCTGAAAGCGGTATCGCACTAACGTTTTCAACTCGATCGAAACTAAACATTTGCCAAACTACAGAAGTTATGACCAAAGACAGGTACATTGGTGATGTAACATAAATGTCTCGTCCAAATTTACCGGTTCGCGAAACTTTTGACGTTCCATCCAATGATTTAAGCTGTTTAATCTGTCGTGGGTGACATTTTCGTATAATAAATTATTAGTCTGTGCGACATTTCATGAAAAATTCCTCATTTGAAGTATATCTGTCACCTTCTAATCTTCTTTTAATCGGATTATTAGTCCAGACCACACTGTCATGGTTGGATCTTGGATAACTTGGATCTACATACATCACTTGTAGGTCTGAATACAAATCTAGAAAAAGAAATAAGTTATATAATAAGTACAATGAACTGAATGCAGTCATAGTATCTAGATACTTATAATCATAACATTTAGAGAGTGATAACCCTTCCGGTTAAAAAACCGCTCCTCATTTTCCACAGGCCTTAGTATTGAAACATGAGTCCCGTCGACACACCCCAGCATTCCAGGAATTTTGAAGCATGAACTTCAAAATCTGTGATAAAGAGGCACTCAAGGCTCTAAAGCACTTGCTGTAGAGGCAAGATTAATTAATTATAATATGTAGTGTTGACTCACCTTCTTTCAATCCTCTCACGTTCCTGTCTAGTCGAAGGAAATTTGATGTACTTTTGAAACACTGCAGGTGTGTTCAGTGCCTCAATGACATCGTGTAATGCTTTGGATACAGTGGATCAGGTTACGGGCAGATGTTACGTTTTATAACGTTTTATTAGTGCGATCGGTCCCCGGGCCCCGTTATTGTTCTGAGCACGTTATCATCCATGCAAAGCGGTCACCAAAAAAAACAAATGTGTCAATCTTAAGCTATCGCCATTGTTAACCTTTATTAAATGTCATATTGATTCAACTGGCATATCTGTAAATACGATGTTCTGTCATGGTTTTCTGTGATCAAATGAAGAGTTTTAAAATTAAACTTATAATATATAATTGTATTTTAATTAATCAATACCGGAATGGACGGTGTCAAAATATCGAATGTGTAACTAAGCGTCCTTTGGATGGGCTAGGGTCTCCTCGCAATTGAAGGAGATCTGAAGCGTAGGTAGTGCACCACGGCGTTCAAAGCGCAGATTGTTGTGTTCAGTACAGGTCAACCCACGTAAATTTCTTCTGTGACTTCTGTATGTAAGTATTGTTCTGCATGTATTTACTTCTCAACATAATTTAATTTGTGCACCGGTTGAACTGATGATCGCGATAAAACCTTTTTTGTACATTTTGTGGCTGTAAGAATGCAGAACCTTTTTCAATCTTGGAATTTTATACGGTGGCGGTGGACATTTAAATAGCACCCCATTATTATACCCTATATTTACCAGCGTGCTGCTTGGTTTGATTATCTTCTGTCATGATAATTTGTGTGGTGTACAATAAACAATATTTGTGTTGTATTGTATTGTTGACATCTACCGGTTAGTTATGACCAGAACTCGGAAAATCGTTGTCCCTCTTTCGAACATAGCACTATTATCCTCCTTTTCTGTTATGTAGTCAGCAAATTAATACTATTGATATTTTGTTGGAATATACTCTTGTAAGTTTCTTAAAAACTTAGATATACTTAAAGGAAACTTCTGATAATCCCTACGTAGGCATGCACAAGCGATAAGTTTTATGAGAATAATAAAATAAGGGAATAGAGCTTCAAGCATCGTGGAAACACACCACGCACACATACACCCACCCACACATTCATTGACTGGGGTGGAAGCTTTAGGAATATGGCGTGGTGTACCTAATAGTTACGTACGTATCTACATCGGCTATTATATCTAATCTCCTAGTTAGATCTGATATCCTGGTACCATAACTTGGTATAAAGACGTTCCAGGGTCTTAAGATGTTAAAATACTTAAATGTGCTTATACATTATCTGGTGTTAACTCGTCGACCTAGTCATTGACTGTAATCATCCTGTAATTTTACGAAATATTATTTTTCTATAGGTAGGTATATCAATTTGTTCATCAGTCGATTAATATAATAATATCTAATCTATAAGGCTGCGTTTTTGACGACAGCAACGGGCAGGACGACAGGGTGGAGATTATATAAAACAAAAGAAGGAAGAACCAATTTTGCTTGGTCGCCGCGATGTCGCCTGGCCCGTCGCTGTCGTCAAAATGGCGGTCTGTGATTGGTTAAGATTTCCTAAGCAAAGTCTTTCCGCGAGGTTTTGTAAATGAAATGTCTTGATTGTACAAAAAACAATATTCATTTTCAATAATTAGTGGTAGTTGTTGCATTTATGTGCAACTCTTCTTTATAATTTAAAAAAAAAAGATGGTAGGTATACTATCTGCTGATTCATTTATATTCTTTGACGTTAACCTCCTTATTGATCCAGTGATCCCAGTGAAAATCTGTGTTTTTAGCTCATATTTTATCAAATGATGCTAAATAAGAATGAACACACGGAATTTACCCTCTTATACACATCTTGTACTTTCTTTCAATTGATGAGTGAGAGGGCTAATGTTATAACTGGTGATTCGTAATTTGCATGCATTGTAGGGATTGAATATTTCCAAAGAGCTTAAGTATCTTGGTCGGATTAAGTTTCTGTTTTACACCGTAATAACTGAGTCATATGGTTTAAAACAAAAATATTTCGCGGATTCTGCGCAGTGCACATTTCCAACCAGCTTAAACCTATGTTTTCCTGGTAATACTACGGGCAAAAATTTGGGGACTTCGGCAAAAGGATCGGGAAATTCGAATTCAGGGAGTCGCAACGAAGATTGCCTAATGATAGTTTTAGTTGTGGTCTAATTTATTTTGTGGAAACCATTATAGTAAAATTATTATCCTCATTTTTTAAATTAAAACGAAATAGTGAAACAAACATGTACATATGTAGTATTAGAATAGAGAATATCTATTTTCCAATGTAAAACTTTATGATTACACTTTTGACTAAAAGGATTTGCGTAGACTAGTAAATTCTGTTCGAACTATATTCTGGATTACGAACAGTTGGTAAAATGTTTTTTTAATGTATCTCATGGTGTCAAATGGTGTACAGTAAAGAATGTTTGTATTGTATTGAAATTTTAATTTACGGTCTGTAAATTATAGGAAGAGAAGGAGAGTTGTGTGCACATACTAAGTAAGCAATGGCTTCCGGATCTCTTGGCGGTGGGTTTCCAATGAATCACACCCAATCGTGTCCCAGCAGTTCACTTGTAACAATTAATTTTTCAGCGAATTACACTGAGATACGATTAGTTTGTGACTCGTTGGGAACCCACCCTCTTGTCGATCCTTCGGAGTTGTGATTCCTTTACCGGTTTCGTACTCTAAGAAGTAGTTGGACCTTTTTTTTATCCCGCCCGGCCCTGCAAGAACTCAGGCGGGTATGTGGGACTCAAAACCCAGCGGCACCCTCAACGTCCTATTGAGACGCCACGGGATCGCTTACGCATTACTACCGTGGCGTCTCGACAAGAAGTAGTTGGACCTGAGATCCCTTCAGAATGTCGTTTTAGCTCCATGTTCACCTGGCGATCTGTCTCTAACCATCCTCTTCCGCCGACAGAGCTGCCGCTCCTTTAGCACTGAGTAATGCCTTTACAAGAATTTTATATCAGCTGCCCTGTTGTTTATTTCTTCGTTTCCCAGATAAATCAACTGTACCCCGCGCTCTCTTTAATTTATTGATTTATACCGTAATTACTGAATTATATGGTTCAAAACAATAATTTTTCGCGGATTCTGCGCAGTGCACATTTCCAACCCGCTTAAACCCATGTTTGCCTGGTAACGTTATCGGCAAAAATTTGGGGACTTCGGCAAAAGGATCGGAAATTCGGATATTGGCAGTCGCAACGAAGATGCATGATGAAAGTTTCAATTGTTGTGTAATTTGTGGAAACCATTAAAGTAATAATGGATAATGGAGAAATGGAATAATGGATGACTTCAATTTATAAATAAAATATTTATTTGATTTATGTACCCTTTATTGTATACAAAACCTTAAATTATGGATTACAATGGACGAACTTAATGCCTGGCTCCATACTGTACCAGTTAACCCTGGAAGACTATGAAAATGTGTGCTAGGCGCGCGCACAAAAACATTAAGAAATTATTATTTACTTAATTTTATTATACATTTTTGCTTAGAAGTAAACATTTCAGGCTTGCCTAATTCGTTTACTTACTTACTAATATTTGAACGTTCTTGCTGGCTACTCTGCGAAATACATTAGGCTCAGACCAAAACAGATCTAGACTAGTGACCGAAGCCAGAACCCCACTAAGCAAAGTCAGACCACGTACCAAATACGACAGTCGAACCGACACCAATCTGCCAAAAGGTAATAAAATAAAAACCTTTTGATGAAATAAAAAGTTTTGAGTTTCGATAGTAGTTATCATTCTAAATAAAAAAGGGTTTCCTTCATCTTTGCATAGTAGGTACCTAATAATTTCCCTAGAACGACCATACTACACCGAAAATGTACTCGTACATCTGAAGACGGATTATTTGGCCAAAATACAGAAAATGCCTGTTTAAGTTAAGTAAACGTCGGTTTGCGACTATTTCTTTTTGACGAAACGAAACCATTTCGAAACAGTAATGACCATTCGAAAACCTTTTTTTAAATTGGAGATAATGTCTTGTTCAGTTTTTTTCATGTTACATTCTTAGACGGGCTAAAACATTGATTAGTGACATCTGGGGTAGAGTTTACCGTATATACCTCTTTTCAAAGATTGCTTCTCCGTGTCAATGACCTGAGGTAGGCATGACAGAATACTTCGATACAAAATACTGGGACAGCATAAATAATAGGAGATTCAGGAGTTACATGTATTTTATCGTTGAACGACGTGCACTCACCTGTAGCGCTGAAACCGAACTGATATGAATGAAGAATATTATGTTGATGAACTTGAAACCTATAGAAGACTTTCTCTCGCTTACTTTTATGATGAGGGAAAGAAACAAAAGATAAGCAGGGTTTGAATGGCGCTTTGGGGTAGGGGGTTACCCTACGAGATACAAGGTAATTTTTGAAGGCTTGATATAGTTGCCTTGATATAGTTTCTGAACGTTTCTTGCAAGATTTCGATTTACTACTTTTATAACTTAAGAGCGTTAGTCAGTTTCGCTTCCTTCTAGCTCGCACATTATACATTTTCAATGATTGTAAAAGTCAAGTTATACTTTTAAAAATGTTCTTCATTAACTACGAGTATTCAAAGTATCCTAAATATTGATCCAGGTATAATTAGTTTACTAAATAACATTTAAATCCGTCCTCGGGTTTTCACGTGATACAGACAGACATAAGTTAAAAAAATTGTTGGTGGGTTCTATTTCTTTAGTTTTAAGGTACCGTCTAATGTTTGTGTAAAAAGCTCTAGACTGCCCTTTATCTTAATAACCAGTCAGCCATGGAGCATGCGCAGTTGGCACCGAACTCGGCGAGCCGGCAGAGCTGTGCCGCGTCCCAGTGTCGGCGATGCGTTCGTGGACCGCGGACAGGCTTCCTCGAACGCATTGTCCGACTTAAAACCATTCAATGAGGCAAGGAGAGAGAAATGTTGATTTAATTTCTTTATAATTTTTATAACTTTTTTATGATTTTTTAGTATTTTTCAGGTAAACCTTGCTCCTGATGTAAATGCTGATTGTTCACCCATGATTTTATTAATGAACTATCTCTTGGTCGTCAATGTGGCTGACTCATGAACTTCGAACCATTGATATTACCTACGAAAATTTTAAACGGTCTCGTCGAGCTCACACTCACTGCGCATGCTGCTCCATCAAACTGCTGATTCGTTCCGTTCCTAATTATCGAATAAAAATTGATAATATGTAAGACAGTCGTTCCAACTTTATGATTTTACTAGGGAGAACTCGCGACTTTTCCCGCGTAAAATTCGAAATACAGAAAAAAGTAAAAAGACCGTTTGAGATATTAAGATAAAACAAAGTCCGTACGGTAAGAGTGTTCCCTCTACAATCGCGGAAAATTTCATCATTCCGCGATTTCGAAGTCTATTCGGGACAAAAAAAACGCAGACAGACGGACAGACAGACAAACATTCGCAGTCACACAACCATGAAAATTCGGGTCTTCTGACACTAGGTGGTGTTCAGTCAAAGCTGATGTACCTACCTATTTTTGTATTTTGTAACGCTTGTTGATCTCATCATCAATCCAAAATAAAGGGACATCCTAAGTTATTCGTAAAATGAAAAATTCATGTAGATTACTCTAATGATTATTAATAGTTCCGACAGAACGCGAGGAAAAAACAGGTTGATTGTCTTGAGCTATTATTTTTTGAAAATGTATTTCAGAAATAAAGGCAGGATATAATATTTCCAGAATTTACTAGTGAACGTAAGCACTATTCAATAAAATTACCTAACAGATAAGTTAGTAATGAGCCTGTAAACAAAGAACGTTCCCCAAACATATTTGCTTAATCATCCAGTTACATTAATTATAGTGTCCAGTGAAGTCCAAGTACTTCTACGTCACCAGATGTCCACGAGCAGTTGACCTACATTGCTAGATCTGTTTCATTCTATACTAAACATTTGGCCTCTTCTTGAATGATGTAGCCTTAGTATCCATTCAAAATACGAATGTACATTCTATTGATTGTGTATATTCTACAAATTTTAGGAAAATCTTTAATAATAATAATAATTAATAATCTCAGCATTCTTATTCATTTGTTATACCTACCTAACCTATACCTAATGCTCTAATCTACATTGCACATTAGCATTTATAACATTGTTCGTGTCATTTCATATTCCCTTCATGGATTTTTGTATTATTTTTATTATTTTACTCCTTATTGTTCACCATAAAAAATACAATAGATTACACAAAAAAATACTTAAATTCTAAGGTACAAGGGCAATTAAGTTAGTTAAGGGCAGTTAAGTTAAGACAAAGGGTATTAAGTTTTAATTAATTTCGGATGATTTTCGGATCTTATATTCTTGAGAACTGCATATTAATTAATTATTTCATTAATTTCAGGAATAGTGCACCAAGTTTAATTTTTAATATTTCATTTTATTTTATGGATATTCAACTGGATTTATTTACCTTTGTTGGGTATAAGCTCAAGCTATCTCTAGCTTACAACTACTAGCCTAGTACTCGAACTGCCACGGAAGACGTTCTAGTCTTCTAGAGGACACCGAACGGCATATCAATTGATTTATAAGGAATTTTTCAAGTAAGCGTGGATAACAAACACATCGGACCTTACTAGGGTTATGAAAAATGTTCAAATGAGTATCGGGACCTAATATGGAAATACAACAATACTATTTTGCAAAAATTATTTCTCTAATCGGAAATCAAACCCGTTGACTATACAAATGAAAAAGAAAATACAGTATCAGTTTTCGCCTGGATTTTCTCCTCTCCACGTCAACTATAACTTATTAATTGATGTTCGATTTTATAGACCTTATATACGTTTATTAGGGGCGTGGTTTCACACAATTCTAGTAACATAGTGTGTGTAAAGAATGAAATAGGTACTACAGGTAAGAGAAGTGCAGCATTAATTCAGCCTATTACATTATAGGTGTAATATGTCATTCACATTTTCAAGCGCGTTTACAACATTATGATTTCCCAATACTCAAACTTTAATACTAGTTCCAGAAGAGGCGAAAACATTAAAAGGAATGGAATCAATGATGATATGGTAGGTGGTAGAGCCTGTATACGGTTCGTCCGGGGCGGTACAACCGCCACACCCATTTCTGCCGGGAAATAATTGTTGTTCAACAATTGTGTTACGGTCGGAAAGGTGTGGATGCCGGCTACACTCAAACAAGAGGCGACCACCTTAGTCCTCA
>DWLO01002673.1:0-12148 GCA_018245335.1 Dalla quadristriga | reverse complement strand
TGGATAATTTATATTTTAAAACAACTACAATCATGGTTTGTTTATTCATTAAACTTTATTTATTTACATTACTATCTATCAATTTCTATCACTCTTTCCATTACTAAAACAATTTTTTTTTCCATTGTTTTACTTAATATACAGAAAGAATTTTTCAAGTGGATTTGGTAGGCCAAATCCGAAACTACGGGGAATTTGAATAACTGTAGAATTATACAAATATTAGTATTGTGTATTGTGTGTAACTAGGTGTGATATGTATATGTGTCATTGTAAATAAGGTATCTATCCTGCCAGAGAAGTCACTGGCAAAAGATTGGGAAGCTGATTGAATGGATCAATGAGTGTCACTCAATCACGCAAAACCAACCTAATTTGATGTGAAATTAGCATAAAAGCCTAAAAGGACAGTGTCCACTTTTTTATTAAATCGTTAACATCACTGACATAGGGGATGAAAGTTTGTAGAGAAACACGCATACAGAGTTAGTAGGCAAATATAATTATATGATTTTATTATGAAAATTTTAAATAAACTACAAATAGTTATAATCTTTATCCTGTAAAAAAGTAAACCTGTAGTTTAAATAGGTCGTTCATTCCACTAATATACACAGTAGACATCTTTAAAACCGTTCTAATAAGCGTGTCTCTAGCGCCTAGTTCCTATGTGGGAAGCAGCTTCAACTCGGTTAATTTAACTATACGTGTCCCAGTAGTTGCGTACGCTATCAACTTTGTAATCGAGTAATCCAAAGTTGAGCCGTTTAATCAACTCCCCTAACCAATCAATGTTCAGCTTTCTAAACGGAACATAAGTTTTAAGCAAACACAAAGAATACAATACTCCAAAGCAGCACAGACAGGCCGATACAAGTTGTAAAAGTTTTCGAGACTGCAAGTTAATCCGGGAATTCCGAATAAAACATTATTTGGCGCCCCGGGTAACACGCAGGGGCGTCAGACGTTGTCAAACTCACTTGGTCAGTAGTGGCCAGAGATCACTGTGTTGCTATGGCAAATATGCCAACTTACGAAGCGACGGTTGTGTTTCTTACAAAATGATACTAATAATGTAGCCTTGATATTGGTATTATTACGATATTAAATGCTAAAACGTACAAATAAAGTCATTAAATCAATGATAAAATTATTGTATGCTCGCATAGAGCAGACTGTTGTGAACTATTTATTTGCTGTAACATCTTTTGTAAGCTAACGGTGTAAACCAGCCACCCATAAACGTCTTTATTTTCTTTTCTTTTCTTATAGTTCGTGACCTAGTTACTACATCGTACACATGTATGTATCTTGCGTAGGCCAACAACTGCGTAATTGAATAATCCAAAGTTGAGCCATATAATCAACCCCCTAACCAATCAATGGTCAGCTTTCTAAACTCTACAGCAATTTTAGCTTGTTTCAGCAAATACAATAAACGTATACTTAACTGCCGACACGCGCGTTTCAGAAACTTGACGAATCGGGTAGAAAGTTGTATAATTTAGTGATACCGGCCTGGTTTGCAAATTACCCTGTTCGAGACGTGCCCGTCGATGGGGAAACATCGCCGCTTGATTTTGATTATTGTTGTACTTTGCCTTCTGAAATGAAATAACGATTATTGTTGACTATTGGTGTACAAACTAATAAAGATATTACTACAAATAACAGTTAACAGAATATAAGGACATAGGAACCAGAGAACCACCAAACAGGTTGAGATGAAAATAAAGGATATTTTTAGATCCACAAATCGATTTATCACGGTCACCAGTGTTTCATATATTTTTGTTAGGAAGTTGAAAATAATAACGAATATAGCTAAAAGTAAGCAAATATTGTAGTAGGTAAATAAAAACCAACCAAGTCAGAAACGGACTGGCACACCGTTTCGTATCCAATATTATGTTTTAGTTAATAGTAAATAGGTAGGTACCTACTAGGTACATATTTACCAAACAATTTTTTATTTTTTTTTCTGGAGCTACGCACGGGCCCGACTCACACTTGGCCGGATATTATCACTTGTGGTTATACTTTCAATTTTGTAACATTTTCACACCATGTTTGACGCTGGTAATCACTAGTATGTATTACCGTTTTAACAAAAAACTTTGATAAAAATCCACGTTTCTTGTCACCCCCATAATCACCCTCTTAATTTTATTTTATTTATTACAATATCCACCATATTAACACATACTAGGTATTGTGTAAAATTTTCTATTGTCACCTATTATTGTTCAAACGAAACAACCCTTTGCACACCAGTAAACACATACAGAATCAAATTTACAAAGTAAAGGTCGTGCAATTGGCGGTCTTAACACTAAGAGCGATCTCTTCCAGACAACCGTTGAAAGGCAAACATAAATAATGTGTAAGAAGTGTTTGTGTATCGTATTGTGCACCCCTATTATCTTCTACTATTATATAATAATGATAATGGGAACGGCTGAACATTTGTCCAACGATGAAAAAAACGTTCAGGGTGTAGAGAGAACGCGCCCTAAGTGGCCATGAATATTATGGAAATGTGTTTCACGGAAGAATGGACTTCTGGGCTTAGGGATTACGCGTGACTTGGCCCCGGAAAGACCCAGAATATTTACAATACAGTATAGAAAATCGTCGTTAACATTTTCAATGGCGACAACAAAAGCCCGATCTAATTTAAGATTAACTTATTTCCATTCTCAGGAAGTACTTATTTCTGCTCATGACTTGCCTCGTGTGAATGAATAATTATGAACGAGACATTGCCTGCATCTCCGCCCGCGTATAATTAGTCTCTTAGATCACAAAAATATAATTCAGCACATCTGTTCTTAAATACAAATACATTACAGTTTCACAAGCATATCCACCGATAAATCAGTTATTGGGCTAATAAATTACAACCTCAAGCGGTGACCTAACAGCCCCCGAGCTGCCCTAGTGACAGGATACTGATATTCTGATGTAACGTAAACTTTTCACTTTATATGCTTGAAATATATATCGGGGTAGTCCGCGCGAATATATTTAAAGTGGATAGCTTTGAAGTAACTAAAAACCAGAGATTAAATTTATTGAACCCTTCAGCCCTTTGTGCTAGGATTAAGTGCGATGTTTTTAGAGGGAAAGCGTGACGAAATCCGCAAATCCGCCCGGATCCGGTAAATGCCTAAGTGCCTAAAGTCGAAACTATTGTGGTTAGTCGCCAGTAGCTAATTGATATTGGGGTGAGATTGGCAATAGTGGAAAACTATACACTGTGACTTTTATATGGTTAATTAATTGTATCAGGCGTTACTTTCCGGAAATCCATTGTTATAAATGATGCGCGAGACACGTATTTGTGGTGGTATGTAAGTTAGTGTACATTTTCATTGTTGCATTTTTTCCTATGTGGAAGGGAGGGTGATGCTATATGCATGAAAGTGTACACCATCATACGTGTGTAAGCGTATGATTATTGTAATTACGGGGGATTATTGTAAAGCAGATCAAACGTAGCTTTTTATGTACGCTCTCGACTTTTCAGGAGTTTTTATTAACTAATAAGCTAGTTGTATGTGTGCGTTAATAATAGCAAACGAGATGTCGCACCAAACACTGCCACCCATAAACATTTGTGACAAACCTCGAATAGGACTGTGCGATGGAATGTTAGTATGTTTGTCCTGTTAGTATTAGATGTTAATAGAAATCTTAGTTGGTAAGTATTCGTTAGTAATTGGCCTGTGGGAGTTAGGACTGTTTGTGTAAGTCAGTCCTGTTAGTAAATATAAGTAATCCCAGTAAGTGATTCTTAGTATTTGTCCCATTGAAGCTAGTCGCATACGCGTTGCTATCCCTGAGGACTGAGGTAGTCGCCTCTTGTATGAGTGTAACCGGCATCCACACCTTTTCGACCGGAACTCAATTGTTGAAACATTATTAATCCACAACCGAAATGGGTGTGGTGGTGGTACCACCTCGGGTGAACTGTATTCAGGTTCTACCATCTGGTAGCCTGGCGCCTTCCAAGGATCTATGTATCCTACCTTGACGTGAATTTAGGGGTACGACGCTCAGTTAGTCACAGATGGGTTGCTACTTCCGAGAACTCAAATGGTCGGTTCTTGTAAGTCTGGCAACAACACCTGCCTGACCAAAACACAATTATTTAAAGAAAACCTATCTTAGTCGGTTTATAAAAAACTCGAAAGGAAGGTTTCAATACGACGTATTTAATTCTAGCTGTCTATGTGAAATGTAATATAACCAAAGGCGTTTAAACCAATTTACAACATACATAATTATACAAAAAGAGAGTTAAAATAATTAGCATACAAAATAGCTGTGTGTGGAATGCGATTATTACGGATTTCAAACGGTATGCCTGTTTCCGTATAAATAAACATATTTGCATTAAAAAATAACAGTGCAGTCAATCACATCTGAAGCTACTTACAAACTTGATTGATGCGAGATCTTGAAGACCCTTAACCCGCATAAGTGCCAATTAAAATAATTTTGTAGTCTAGTATCATAAACCGAGAGAAAAATAGAGAATTCTATTTCAAGAGAATTCTACATACGAAAGCAAAAACAGAAATGTTATGGGCCTTTGTTGGAAAACAAGTAAACTAAAATGATTTGATATTGAATATTTGAGATGATTATGACCTATCAAAGTCCGACGAAGGAAATGTATTATCAACCCCACTGATGCCACGACTTGGCATGAGTAAATATGGAAAAAAATATCAAAGGATCAATTTTTGACTTCAAATAGCGTTATGAAGAATTTTGCCGCGATGCTGGTTTCCTAGCAATGTTATTGTAAACCAAACGAACGAACGAATAAGAGTACAGTATGAGTGTAGTCGGTTATTTTTATAAGTGTCGGTACACCCAAACGGCGTGCTAGAATTCAATTGAAAATTAGATGAAATTCACAAGCGTCCTGGCTCTGTGTCCCTGCCAAAACATCGATTTTCTTTTTTAGTTCAACTAACACACCTTTTTCACTTTTCCGAAGTTTGGACGACTTCCTTCATGATTTTGAGTATGGCATAAATATTTCACATAAATATGGGAAAGGGTATAACCCTCTGTAAAATGACAAATTTGTGCTGTGGCGGTACGAAGGCGGCGAAATTTATTGCAGTTCCATCAAGGTTGAACGGAACACGCCCCGCGGTATTTTTAAAAGAACGCACTAAATAAAAGAACAGACCTTATATTCTACCACTTTGAGCCGTCGTCGTACGACATCGACTCTGCCAGGTGGTGTGTATATCTCTATACTGTGTATAAACAGTAATTCTGAATCGTCATTTATTGTGCTTACTTTAATCAGCTGGTCTCCGTAAATTAAGTTATTTTATTTTAGTTAATAGATTTAGGTTACTTTCGTTACAACATTTTTGTTACGTGAGGATGAATTTTAATTTGAGTTCAAATCGTTGAATTTCGAATTACATTACGCGGTTGGCACGAACAAGGCACGAACGAAACTCATTCACAATGAGCTGTCCTTTTGTAATCCATCGCGATGAATTAGCATTTCGTATATAAGATAAGAATGAAATCACATAAAGGAATTCAGGTTCATTTTAAATCCCGCTCTTCGAAATAAAGACTTGAGCCCCTCATTCAAGAAGGTCTTATTTATGTAAAAAGTTGCGCCAGGCAGGGCGGACCATTTATATCTCGTTATATCCAGGGCGACAGGTCGGCGCAACAGGCTGTGGGGTATGCTACATAAATATAGAACACAGTATATCGCATAGGTACTAGAAAGGTCAGGATTTTAGATTTATTCCTCATGGTCCCACCCGTCAGTCCCATCAGGGGTATTTTCAGTCAAATCTTTACTACTTAGCTAACAGTTCTGTTAGAGTTTGATTGATGTTGGTTGGGTGACATATGTCCTGTGTTTGGTATGATGGGCGCTTCTCGTATAAATGTTAACATGATGACAATGACCACACGACTACGTACCCTGCCTGAGGAGTGGTTCCGGGTTCGATTCTCAGCCGGGGCGGTCATTTCTGTGACAGAAAAATGTTTGTTTGATCTAGTTATTTATAATATGAAGACAGAAGAAACGTTTATTGTGTCCTATATTGGTTTGTACAGTTTTGTTTGTATTGGTTTACAAAAATTATGTTACATACGAGTAAAACAAACAAATTTGTCCACAACAGTGATCCCTATGCTAAAGTGTTGTCCCTGGTTTGCTGACTTTCATTTTGTTATAAAGTAATTCTATCACCAATGGCATAACTGCTACATATGAATATATTTTTCACCACAAAAATATACCACCGTTTCGTGGGCGTTTTTATATGAGCAAAGAAACAGCGCAAAAATACTCATAACATAGAATAAACCATTTATCAAACTACTTTTATCAAACTACACTTTATTTGGTGGTAGAACCTGATTACAGCCATGAAATAATTGTTTTTCAACAATTGTGTTTCGGCCGGAAAGGGGTGGATGCCGGTTATACTTACGAGTATACAAGAGGCGACCATCTCAGACCTCACGGATAGCAACGCATTTGTGACTAGCTTCGAACAGGACTACTACTAACCGCTACCAACAGGATTATGACTAACACCGACTAACAGAACTTTCTCCAATGGTTCTCATACTAACAATTACTGACCAACTAATATTCTATTAACATCTCATACTAACTGGACTAACATCCTCAGTTCCTTTTACGGTCCTGTTTGAGGTTTGTCCCAGATGTCATGGGCGTCAGCGGATAGGAGCTGCATGCTCGTTTGTTGTCAGTTGTTCATATTTTTATTGTGACTTCAGCTGTATGAGTGTGTGTTTATTTATATTACATTTATAGAATACCAATTTATAAATAATCACAGTTTACTGTGAACTATGCCTTAATTTCCACTCAACTTATCTGCTAAAGACTGATTGCTTTTGCGATACGCGTATACAATGAGGACCAAGTTTAAGCAACCATTATAATTAAAGTTGTCAATCACTTCGAACGTCTTCGCAATTTAACGCTGTAAATTAAAGCGTAAAATAAAGTGTAATAAATTGATGAACCGTCAGTTACTAATATGGTTTTGGTTTTTATAAGATGAGAATAGCAAACGGGCCATATGTCGCCACTGCCGTACTGCCGTACTTCGTACTGTCCAATTCGATATTGTCCTATATTGTAAAGAATGATAATGAACCACACTTAACAAAAGAATGCATAGACTTTTATAATCATTGTTAAATGATAGAAAGTGCGAGGGAGAGAGATGTGACCGCATCTTATATGGCCTACCTAGTTAACAAACACTAGTCCGAATTGACCACCGAAATTAAAATTGCTTATAAACCTACTTACTACGCGGCAGAAATGAGTGTGGCGGCCTTACGCTGGTTCTGGCTGCAATCCATAATGGCCCACTGCAGGGCACGAGTCTCTCCTCACAACGGAGGAGGCATGGAGCATGCTCCACCACGCCGCTTCAATGCGGATTGGTGGAGGGGTTAGTGGCTAACCCGAGTGTGGGAAGTTTTTCAGGCCGCCCGAAGGCCTCCGACAAGGCTTAGCGACTGTTGTCAGACGAAAACATCCGGGTCCGACGGTTTACCGTGCCCTCCGAAGCACGGAAGCGGTCAAGAAATGTTGCCACTAGCGGTCACCCATAAACTTGCCGGCCGAAACCGGTGCGGCTTAACATTCTCAATCAATTACGATTACGACGCGACCACGAGGGATTCGGCGAACACGAGCGCTTCGCCGGTTCTACCATCTTCTAAATAAACGTAACCTTGTTAAACCGCCTGGTACTATTATGGTGCTGATAAATGTATGTATTCCGTGTACACGACTATATTCACCGAAGTAGGTATAATCTTTACCCGTATTCGATAAATTTTGCGATAAAAACCAAGTGAAAATCGATTATTCCGTTGCGAAAAACGCTTCGCGTGAAGTCAACGTCCCGTTGAAGTACACACTCATTACTTACAGTGAAAATGAAAAATGATTGTTTTAATAATTTAGTAGGTACGAAACTCTGCAGATCTTAGCTTATTTTCTGGTATTACGATACTACGCTGCTGTTGCTGTAATGCAATCATCAGCCATGTGGTTCCAGTAGAAAGCGTCACATAGCATTCCCAAAGAGGATTGAAGTTGATGAAGCACCAAGTCATAAAATGCTTTCCAAACCATATACAATATCAAACATGTGCGGGACTCGCCTAATCTAAGTGGGATTAGGAAAAGCTATAGCCCGTTAGTAGCCCGCTGCAGAGGCCTGGAGCGTACTCCACCATGTTGCTCCAGTGCGGATTAGTGGAGGGTTTAGTAGCCAGTCATAGACTCGAAGAATTAAGGTCAGCCGAAGGCATTCGACATGGCTTAACGATCAGTTGCAATTGACACTCACCGTGCGACTAATGAGCGCTTCAGATGGGTAGGCAGATGATGAGATTTGAATTGGGAATTGAAATTCGTTCCAGGGCAGCGCTTCGCTGTCTGTGGTGTTGGCCGCACTCGCCGGTCGCCCGCCCCGCGCTGCGCACGTCGCGTATCGCTCTCGTCGCGCGACCTACTGTTGATCGTGGATTAAAAGTATTATTATGTGTTAAGTGAACATTGAAATCGTCAATATGAAAGGCAGACACCAATTCCGACGGCGATTCAGCCTCCAACCGTCGTTCATGAAGGAGGAACACGAGGAAGAAAAGAGGCCCCACAGGTGATCATAATTTATTCACTGTTTTGAATATTATCCCATTGGTCGATTAATTTAGTGGTCGAAACTCGAGATGCTGATGAATTCAGGTGAGTACAGACGCTTACGCTGTTAAAATTAATACTGCAATTCACAAAATGTTAGTAGTAAATTAGTGGTTTTAAGTAAATGTTTAGATAAACTCTGATATTGTGGGTGGAGTGTTTGGTACATTTTGTGATGACTTGTGGCAGAATTTTCTTTGAAGCAGACAAACAAATCATAGAACGCATGTTCCATTCCAGTATTAATGGTCGTGTTAATGGCTGTTGCATGCCATAGAATCGTAGCGCCAGGCGTAGCCGCGTAGCGTCGTAGCATTGTCTACGGGGCACAAGCGTGTAGCAGACCCTCAGACAAACTTTTTACTGTTTTTATTATTTGGGTCCGTCTCGCCTCCTTCACGTAATTAAAACTAACGTTCGTTTATACAGCTCTGGAGCTGGATTAATTAAAATATAACTGTGCACCTGCAAAGGGTTCGAAATTTATGAGAAAACGTCGGTTTAATTTAATAGATGCTGTCTGGAGTTGTGACGGCTCATTGTGATTTTAACCAGGCTATGATTTTTGAAGATAGAATATACATAAATAGGACTAATCCAGGAATCGTGATTGATTAATTAATTAAATCACTGTGTTGCTTTATGTGCCTCTAACCAGTTAATAACTTTAAACACAATACGGATTACAATATCAAAGAAGTTGACTGATGTAGCGGCTCATTATGGGGACTGAAAGCTTTGAGCCAATCTTGTAACTATACCAGGCGGGCAATTTTCTGCAATTTTCCATCGAACTGTGTGATTCTTTTCAGAATAATTCTCGGCATTCGTTTAGGTCTTTTGTGCCTATTTCGGAGATCTATCGTCGTATTTTCGGTAAAAAGAATTCAATTATTTCCATATTATGTTATTAGATATGTCAAAGCCACATCATAGTCTGTGATTATATTTACGTAACATAACATTTTATATTTTCGATATCGATAATAAACCACAATCAACTCCAGAAATATTGGTTTACCTGATCCACGAAAAAACGTTTATCTAGCAATTAATTTATAATTAACATTATTAATTGAGTATTAAATATAAAATTTGAAACAGTCGGCTCTTAGGAGTTTTATTGTGTTATTTTCTGTGTGTGTCCGCCATCCGCAACTCCAGGAATCCTAGGTGTGAGTGTGTAAGTAAAAGCTTTTAAAAGTACTGCAATACATCGATATTTATTAGTTCTTGCTATTTTATTAAACATACATTTCATACAGATCTGTGAGTTGAAATATAACATATTGACTGTTGGGACTATTTATGCTTGCATGATAATATAGATTATATTCAAATGATCAATGAAATAATGTTTAATTACGAGAGTTTGATAAAGTGAAAAAAATAATATGCTATCGTACGAATCCAGAATAGTAATTTGAACCATGTAACTTTTATATAGGGACTTTCAGAACGCAACTGGATTACGAAAAATATGTGTTCCTTTAAATTATCTATCACAACCCCCATATCAAAATCTGTATTGTACCTATGTAGTGTTCTTTTACTTGCAGCTTGAAGGATCCAAGTTTTACAGCGTCGAATAAATATCGATAGGGAATTTCACAAATGTACAGCATAGACAGAAAATGACTTTTTGTAAAAGGATGAAGAATGAGGAGGAGCGGAAAGAATACTTTTTGAAAGCAAGTAAAACAAAAGCTTGTAATAACAAAATGGAGAAAATACTTCAATGTTGTTATTCGTCCCTTAGCGCTGCAAACCGCGGCCCTAACGTGCTGCTAATGCTACCACAAAAATACGCATCGTGGCCGGTCCTTTTATGGCTTAGCGCTAAAACAGTCATTAACTATACACACAACGCTTGAAGTTGTTAAACACAACCTCGGTTTTTAGTGTTTTTTGAATATATGTGTCATTGCCTTAATTTTTTGGATTATGAACAAAATTTTTGAACATAATGTTTCCCGTCTATATTGTGATCTAAGTATCCCAAAAAAGAAAACATGATTACTTGAAGTTTTCTCGAGAAAATTTTCAAGTAGACTAATTATTTTCTATTTTATTATACAAATTAGTTCACGGAATTATTTTTAAAACATAATAAGTAAACATTTTTGACAAGTGACAGCTATCACGCTTCGTATCTCTTTAGCTCACACATTCTTAAATATACAATTATTGTAAATATTAGATGCGTGATTAAATATATCTAAAATGTCCCGAATTATTTTTGTATTGAATCTTTAGTAACATACAAAAATAGTACAGAATCCAAGGCGGACTATAATGCTAGAAGCGTTATCTGCCAATCAATCTTCGGGTAGTAAGATAATATATATAATAGGTATGGATGTATAAGAAATTTCAATATTAAATAGGTATATAATTTTAACAGATACACACACGCATAGACCCATACATACCATACACATACTTACAGACATACATACTATTAAAACACGGACAGCAGCCAGCATTCTATACCAAACACTATACATAAACATGTTAATGAATCACATTTTTCAAAAGAATAGCTTGACTCCATTGAATATGTTAGAATGTGCGAGCGAGAGAGATGCGAGACCTGACAGCTCTCTCAACAACCTTCCAATCGTTAATTTTTTTTTAGATGACTGGGCACATGTGCAATTCCCCATAGCTGATTCGGATAGTAATTTTCTTTAACTATGACTTCAAAGGAACCTTCGTATTAAATTTATGAATTTGTATTTTGCGCTGACCCGCTAGACTTGAAGAATTTTCTTCTCAACAGCTGTGAAGTATTATATTATAGTATATTAGTATTAGGATTAAGATGTAGAAGTTATTATTAAAATATAAGTCAAATCGAACTGTCAATAAGACAACCATAGATTAAAAAAAGGCTTAAACGCAAACTCACACCCCCGCACTAGGATTCCCTGTATAGCGTGTGGTGGACACACACAGAAAACACAACACAATTTAACGCCCAAGACCCGAGTACAAGCATCTGCCAAATAAATGGATAGAAAAATTAAAATAAAAGATAAATATTAGATTAAAATATTAAGTATTGTATTCGTATAAATGTTAACGGGTGACTAGGGACGGCGTATCACAGAACACTATTACTGGTGGCGTTTACGCCGAGGCTAGTGGTGCGAGGATACTGGCTGACACCCGTGGCATTGCCAAACGAAGTCTGCGGAAGACCAGCGTTGCTTGTTCTTGGACATCCAGCATAATACTGAGCAGGATTCGTTTTGTTGTGCGAACCACTTACGATTTGAAAGGGTGCCTATTTACATTTTGTCTTGTATTTATAATTAATTGTATCAGGCGTTACTTTGCGGAAATCCATTGTTATAAAGATACGTTTAATCTACTTTGCAACAATCC
>DWLO01002672.1:0-12149 GCA_018245335.1 Dalla quadristriga | reverse complement strand
TTCGACGACAGCGATGGGCGGGGTGACAGCGTGCCGAATATATAAAATGCGTTCTCCCTTCTTTTGTATTGTATATTCGCCCCGCTGCGCTGTCGCTCTACGCGTTGCTGTCGTCAAAAACGCGGCTTACAGAGTAAATCACAGAAGACAGAATTGTATATATTGTGAATCGTTTTCAGGTGTGGGGCTAGACTTGTCAAGTAATTTTTTGTTTGTGTCAGTATCGAATGGATACGTTTATCGAAGTTCCTTATCCAGGAAAAGCCAATCTGAGGCCATTCTTACACCCAAAAATATTTTATACAAGCCTTTAGATCTTTCAGTAGATTGGTTGAATCGCCATTTATATGTTCTCGGCGAAGTTTATTACTCTAAGGAAAGCTCTACTTGGTCAAATACCTCTTTATATTCAAGTTGGGAAATATTACGCTGTGATTTTGATGGCAAAAATGAAATTGTAGCACTATCAGGATTCAATTCTCGACCTATTCATTTTGAAGTAGATGCATATAACGGGTAAGTTACTAAGTCCAAAATAAAATAAATAAATTTACTTAATTACCAACTAAATTATTTTCAATCAATATATCAATTTTAGGTATTTGTTTTGGGCTCTACGAGGCATTGAACGCGGTGGCTTGTATCGGCTGGACTTAGCAAACATTTCAAATGGTGTTCCCCACGACACTCCACCAGAATGGATTGTAAGAGACGCTCATCTGGGAGCGTTCACCGTAGACCATGCCGATTTCAGATTGCTCGTAGCACATCTGAAACGAAACACAGTTCTTGCGGTTTCACTTGATGGGTTTGTTTACAAATATATCGATTGTTACAAATCAAGCTTTGTTTACATTTTGAACAATCTCTAATGGTCTTTAATTTGAAAATTTTTAATAGGCGAGAAGTAACCGACTTTCGTAGTAACACACAAACACCAATGTTCTTCTCTGCACGTTCGATTGCGTATGCGGGTGGGCTGTTTTATTGGACAAACGGGAAAGAAATGCTAACAGAAGAATACCACGCTCAGAGCGATAGTTACTTTCACAATGAATATCCTCTGGCTTATAATACAAGACCGATAGCTACGCGACAAGTATTGGTTGCATTAAGAAGCTGCCAACCGATCCCAGTGCCTGTGAATCCACCGCTTGGGGTTCAAAGTGTAATGGGGATAAATCGAGCCAAAGTGTCTTGGTCTCCGCCGCATCTGTTAGGTCACCAAGGAACGGGTGCGTGGCAGCAGTGGACTTTTCAGCTTCAGTTGACTCATGTAGATTCGGGAGACACGATAGAAATGTAAGTTACTACAAATCAATATCTGTGTGTCAAAATATCTAATTACCACTATCTTTTTTCCATCTTATTTGTCATTGAGTATTTTTTAGAAAAAATATAAGCGATTCAATGCGGATAGTGGACCATCTAAAACAGGACACGGAATATGCAATAAGAGTTGCGGCAGAAACGAAGTCGGGGTCAGGTTAGTCAATTGCTATTCTGGAAGTAAGGTTTAAGTCTACGGATAAATATTTGTATAACTTACTACTGTGAAATGAATGCGTGATGGTAAAATAATCTGACATTACTCCTTCAACCAAATACAAACGTATGTAAATTTTTTTTTTCCTTCTACCTTACTTTTACCTTTTAACCTTATTTTCATTAACATTGTATTTACTTTATGATTCTATTAATTGATTTTTTATTTTTCAATTGATTTTGTAAATTATATTTTATTTTATTTTTGTGTTTATTGTAATTAGAATTATCCGTATTAATTGATTTAATAAATATAATAATAAAACAATGTATTTTTGTAGGTCCTTGGTCTTCAGAATTTGTAGGCAAAACTTTGGCATTATCGCCAACATCATTACACAGTACTTTACTTTGGTCCGGACCTGACGGGCTCTTACAAACGGATTTAACTGGAGATAATTTACAAACGTTAATACACAGGTATTATTCAAATCGTTATATTTTACAATTTACATACAAATATTGTATATCTTTATTCTATGATTACTCATTTTAATTATTATCAGGGAACATCTCAAAAACTTTTACATTACGGACATATCATGGTATCGCGACAAACTCTACTTGGTAACAAATGCTTCGACGGTAATGTGGTACAATACCACAACCCACGTAAAGGGACTTATGTCCAACATGGAGAACGTCGGTAGCTTAGCGGTGGATTGGGTCGGCAAGAAAATATATTGGTCAAATCCCAAACAACAACTGGTAAGTTTCCAAAAGCAGGTTTATAACACTTATTTGTGGAAGAATACTTTGATACCAATTCCATTTAATTTTATAGATAACACGTGGGAATTTTGATGGTAGCAATAGAGAACCAGTGCCAATAGTGACAGTGGCGAAGGAACTTACCATTGATTCGTTGGCCGCATACATTTATTGGAACACTGGCCATGCAGTTGAAGCAGCAAGGCTTAACGGCGAGAACAAAATTATTTACTATCCAGCGCAACTGTTTAGTGGCAAACAAGGTACTTAGCTAAATTTTTCATTCAATAAATCATTTTTCATTTTAAGTTGTTAAATACATAAATTTCATATTATGCAGTAAGAATACCGATGGAGCCTAAATGTATAAATGGTTTTCAGTGATGGGCCTCACCGCAGATTTTGAAAATAAATGGTTGTATTGGTTAGTAAGAAGTTATGATGGATCGGAGCTACACCGAGCACCTACTGCTGATAGAATATCTACTGGTATTAGCGAGGTACGTAAATTTATCAGCCCTTGAGAGTTCTCTGCTGGACTAAGCGTGCTCCTAAACTCAATTTCTTTCGGTTGTCAGCCTTTTTTTCTGTGTGTCTTCTAAAGGTCTTTTTAGAATATAATTTACTGCCTATTCATTATTATATTTATTTTTTATAAATACGTATTTGTTTTCGTCTAATTTGTTTGGTGTATCGCTTCAGGTTTCCGGCTCCTTAGTTACTCGTTTATCTGGCACTGCGACATTAGGGCCCCTATGCTACTTCAGTGGAAGACTTGTTTGGGTCCAGGACGCTTCTCGAGCCGTGGTCTCTGATCTGGAAGGACGATACACCGCTGAACTTCTGCCACGGGTCCATGTCATTGCAGTGAGGGATCCTACATTACATGCTGACAGTGGTAAGATTTAATTTAGCTGTTTTAAAACAATATTTTATCTTGTTTTGCGAAACAAAAATAAATTTCATATAAGCCTACTACTTGCTGAACCTATTATTTCTTGTCTCGTTTGGTATAAATAAAGATTATATAAGTATATTTTTCATATTTTGTTCTGCTTTATCAATCATGCTTTGCTTACTTACTTTCTTATGCTTTATTACTCTGCTGATCGTAAATTGGTACACTGGCCACACATTTTTATTACAGAATCCATTATCGCCATTCCGGAGATGATCAACGCATCGTCGATAACGATAGAGGGGGAGTGGGATAGATTCAATGTCACCTGGACTCCCGCCGCCCGTGTCAATGTCAACAACAGCCGGGTCTACTATGACGTCAGCTTACACTTCCTTGGACAACATAAGATTGAGGTGAGGCTTATTACTCTATTCCGGACAGTAGGTAACTCGTAAGCGCTTATTCCGAAAAAGCATGGGAAAACGTGGCGTATGATTGTCTAAGGGCAAAGTGTGGATAATAGAGCATAGGTATTACGTCAGCAGACCAATTTAGTAAAACGGCTTTTAAACCGGTCATGTAACTGTTATTCAAT
This sequence comes from Dalla quadristriga, assembly GCA_018245335.1. Classification (NCBI taxonomy): domain Eukaryota; kingdom Metazoa; phylum Arthropoda; class Insecta; order Lepidoptera; family Hesperiidae; genus Dalla; species Dalla quadristriga. Next base: position 8,397 of record DWLO01002672.1, on the reverse strand, counting down.
TTGGCCTAGATACTCTACTAACGTAATACCCCTGCACTGGAATATTATAGTTTTAAGGCAAAGCCTTCGTGGGATGTATTATCCACAATACATTATTATCGAATCGTAAAGTGTTTAATTTCTGACAATAAACAAATCACAGAAAACAGTGGAAGTGCCATGGGTGGAGGTCCATGAGCGGCGGGTTGCGCCGTACAGCGAGCTGGAGGTGACGGTGCGTGCGCACACGCACTGGGGTGGGGGCGCCGCTGCACGTACGCGTGCGCGCTCTCCGCAAGCGCCCCCGGCCGCGCCGCGCACCCCGCGCGTATACATACATCCCGCTCATAGGTATGCGCATGCATCAATCTAACAGCCTTTAAAGTTCTACTGCTGGTCGGGCGTATTCTAATCGGCGTCACTCCGCGGTCCTATGCCTTTTCAATCCCGCGGTTTCGCACCGTCTTCTTGAGGCCATCAGTCTACCCGTTCAGGAGATGAAATGTGCTCCGAAGTACGGAAATGCAAATAATATTTTGTAACTAGGTAATTTTCTGGTCACCCATCCAATTTTCGACCACCCCCGAGATTGTCTAATTTATTGTTCAATTAAGATCACACGAGTCGCGGGTCTATAAACGTTATTAACTAAACGGTTGCATCAGTTGAGTGGTAATCATTACCAAAAAATATATTAACTGTTACTCTTACATCCTTACCTTCAGTGGTGGTCCGCTGATGGCGACGTTCCGCTGGCAGCCGCCGGCGCGCGCCAACGGCGTTATCCGCGGCTACGAAGCGCAGTGCTGGCTGCTGCCCGCCGCACGCCCCGCTGCGCCTGCGCGACCCTCCGCCTGCGCCGACGCGCGCCTCTCGCCTGTCCACACGCAACTCATACTGAGAGACCTCCATCCCGCTTCCAATTACTTCTTTCAGGTAATTTTTTGACAACCCCGAAACCAATTATTATGATGCACCGCAGTCTGGGGCAGATGGGCACGGACCAAGTCCACACCTAATGTAATCTGTACAATCTGTAGTGGTGCTAAACCACCGCAGCCAAACGCCCTACCGACTGCGCAAATATGCTTAGATCTCCCGTGCACACGCAACTTTACTACTTGACCCCAGAAATGAAGGCTAGGTTCCATACGAAACGCAGTTTCTTATGTAGTCTCTGTTTCATCGAGTTATCAGGATATCAACTAAACTTCTATTTTTTTAAAGGTTCGGGCCTACACTGACGCCGGTTATGGTCAACTATCAGAAATCGTGTCAGCTTCGTCTGACGACATCAACCCCATACCTAAAGTTATGATATCGTCTCAAGATTCCATAAAAATTATAGATCTCGACTCCAGCGAAAGTGAAATCATACCAAAGAGTACCGGAATACCTGTTGACTTCACCGTTTCTATCGAAGAAAATATTGCCTACTGGGTCAATAACCTTGAAGAAATATTTTCATCGAGGATTAACGGCAGTGGACATTACAAAGTAAGTCTAAAGTCGACGCATCGACCATATTGGCTACCATAGGTGACGGTAACCGCTTAGTTGTTTGTTTGACAGGGTTTATACCTACTATTTAAAAATACAATATTTTTGTTTTGTTTTTAGCTAACCTCGATAAATGGTACGGCAAGCAGTATTTGTGTGGACTGGGTCGGTCGTTCCGTTTACTGGACTCAGCTAGAAATGACATCCCCTGAAGCCTACGTCGCATATAGAGCTGATCTCGGCATACCCAATACCAGGCCGAACATACAACGGGTTTTTGCCAGGAGGCGACCTATTTATAGCTTGCAAGTGGCGCCTTTACTAAGGTAAGAACTTATAAGTACAGAAACACAAAACTAGATCATACGTCACCTGTCAAAATGCATGCTGCACAGTTCCTACCACCTACGACCTACATACTTATATATTTCTTTTTCAGATCTCTGTATTGGTATGAAGAAAGTAATCATACTGGATTGGGCACCCTGATGACAGCCAAAGTAGACGGCTCGAATCTTAGAAGGTTTTTTAACAATTCCGAAGAAGACACTTCTTTAGACTTACAAGACGACTGCGACTGTTCTGAAAATCCCCAGGTTGCAAGAGCTTTTGTTGTAGACATGACTAACAACGACATAGTAATGTACTGGATTGATCCTTGGACTCATCGCATCATAGCCACAGATATCAATAGTTGCAGGTGTAAAACCGTGGTAGATGCGACAGAAAAGAAAAAGTACGGATTCATCCCCACATCGGTAACCGTTGACAGCAAATATATTTATTGGTACAATTCTACCGACAAATCTATATTTTATACAACCAAGTACAGAAAGGGAAAAATTGAACAAGTTAAAGTATCGTTCGGCTACAAAATAATGGCATTAGATCCGGGAACCCAACCGTTTCCTCCAGAATTCTGCCTATTCCCTGCTGCGCATAATTTGTCACCAAAAGTTATGACGAATTCAGCCAACAGTCTAACGTTAAAATTACCCGCGATAGAGAAGCCCAACCGATGCCAAGTATTAGAATACGAAATGCCAGCAACCGAATATATTATATTTTATCGTCCTCAATCAGAGAACACGACGACGTGTGATAAGGAATCGTGTCCATTCATCACTACAACTAGAGCCGTAACAGAAATCAATGATTTGAAAGCATTTACAAATTACACCGTTTCGGTGGAAGCTACCAACTATTATGCCAAGCTTCATGAAGCTAAGCCAATTGTTGGAGTATCGTTAGTTTTTCAGACAGCCGCTGAAGGTTGGTTTATTAACTTTTGCTTAACATATTAATGTTTGTAACCTTGATTTGTTCTTAATTTGCCGAACACGTTTTTTTTAGCACCCACCGCTCCGAAAAACGTGACGGGCGTAGTGTTAAGTCCAGTGCTAGCTCGCGTCGAATGGATCCCAGATCCAGGTCTTTGGTACGAATTACATTGGCGCACAGATTCTTCTACCTTATCGCATAAGTTTAAAGGTAAGTTTCTGATACATTATGAGGAATAACAAATAAATAAGGATTACAAAACAAAACATATGTATAACTTCATGACAACTGATACATAACAAACAATTTGAGTTCCTACTCCGCTTTGCTCAGAGGCCCACAGAAAGTGACAGCTCCCTCCTCCTTGTCGGAAGGCTGAACGACGTCTAAAGATACCAACTCGGACCGAATGCTTAACGTGCTCTCCGAAGCACGGAAACGTTCAAGAAATTTTGCTTCACCAAACCAACTAACTACCAATCTGCCATTCCGCACTTGGCCAGCGTGGTGGACTTTGGCCCTACTCTTCTCACCTTGAGAAGAGACCCGTGCTCGGTAGTGGGCCGTTGATGGGTTGTGATGAACCAACTACCGACTGCGCCCAAGAGTTCCTGAACTTTGTTGATTGATTAAGCCTGACACAAACCGCGTGCTATCAGCCCTAATTTCGCTTCTAACATAAAAAAACAAAAAAAATATTTGCAATCCCTATTTGTAGAGCACAACGCGTTCGAGGTGTCGGAAGGGCGCAGCGCCAATATCACGCGCCTGTCGCCCGGCACGGACTACGCGGTGTGGGTGCGCGCGCGCTCCAAGCACAGTGCGCTGCTGGCCGACTCGCCACCGCTGCGCCTGCGCACTTTTCCCGCACCCGCGCCTCTCGTTCACTCCAACGCGACGGCCACCGCACTGTGCGTAGCCTGGCCCGAACCGGATACTTATCGTCCGCACCAGTAAGTAAATTGTGCAACAGCTTGCGTCGATTTCAGAGGTTTTAAATTTCATCAATTTGAATTACTTTAGTAAGTGTCTGTTAGTGTATGAATTTAGTATTTTGATATTTTATCTCTGTGCGAGAGCACTATCATCATTACCAATGGAAGACAATATTGCAACTGTGGAGCAAGTCGAAGGGTCGTTTGTATCTCGCAATTGTTACACCGAAATCGGTTCATTCGTCTAGGAACATTGTTACTTGCGGTCGAGACGATTCCAATTTTCGTAGAGCCGAATCTATCTATAACTTACCGCAAGGTATGCATTGTCTCCGCACAGAACTTCAAACTAATGACAATCCCTCCAGGTACACAATACAATACACGGAAGCGTCATCTGCGAGCGACAACTGGAATGCGTGCGCGCGGACGGAGGGAGGAATGTGGCGCGCGAGCGGGCTGCGGCCGTGCACCCGCTACCGCTTCCGCCTCCGCCTGCAGTACGTGCCCGACGCGCCCCCATACTACTGGCCGCACGACGAACGATTCACTTATGAGACCATAGGTAAATCCACCATCCATCCATCCACCAGCCTTTAGAGGTCCACTGCTGGTCACAGACCTCCCCTAATCGACGCCACACCGACTGGTCTTGTACCCTCTGAATACAGCGGTTCCCCGCTGTCGTCAGGTCGTCAGTCCACCTACATCAACGTTAACTCCTAACTATACCTCCGAAGAAATCTGCCAGAAACCACGAGATTCAGAGGGCAAATAATATTTTTAAACGCCCATATTTAGTGTTACCTAGTTGGATATCCATGAAATAAATTCATTGCATACGATTTACACTAGATTCAGCTCAGAACGAGGCTCACGTCATTGTCATGGAATCTTCAGTCCGTATGTCAAATCATATCGACATTATTACTAGTATAGCCGTGGGCTTTAATAGGCCAAGAATTATGTTACCTATACAATTTGATACTAAACAGTAGTTTAGTTAGCTGTCTACTAGTTTATTTACACTATTTACGGTTTCCAGGTGACGTGCCAGGTCCCCCGGGTGCCCTACGAGTAGAAGTGGTGGGAGACCGGGTGCTGCGCGCGTGGTGGGCGGAGCCTGACCCTCGCGGCGCGCCCATTGAGGCCTACCGCGTCTGGGGGAGACCGCAGCACAGGTAATGCAGACAGGGTGTTTGAGAATATTTAATCTGAAAAATATTGGACTAGGATGGTCAAAACCGAGACTAAGGAATAGTAAAAATTGCCATGTCCGAGACTGGAACCCGATTTACAAAAACTTAAATACAATCTATCTGTTGTTGTATGCTAATTAGCTCAAGGTCGCTCCCAAGATTATTAAACTAAAAAATTTCAATAAAAATACTAAAAAATGTTAATAAGAATACTAAAATAAAAAAATAGATAATAAAATAGAATACAGTAAATAACAACAAACCCGCATTGAATTTTTTGCCAATTTATCGATATTACTTTGATTTTTTAGAGTCAACTATGTGGACGTGAATATAACGAAGAATATCAGCGACTTGCTGCCAGCCGACCTGCCGGTTGACGTGGACGATGAAATGAAGATGCGCATTTTACAGGAAGGGCTTGAACTACTGCATAATGGATCAGGTAAGCAAGCAAGAAAAATATTATTATAATGGAATTACGTAGCGCGTAACATGTATGTAGCGGTTAATCACCGTTGTAGATCATAGGCGGCAACAGTCCTATTACCTACTAACGAATACTAACCAACTAATATTCCTAATACCTTATACCAGCAGGACCAACTAACTAAAATAGGTCGGGACTTCTACTGGGGTGATTTCGGCACCACACATAAACTGAAAGAGACATATATTGAGAATAACAAATAACTTATGATGATGAACCATTGACTCAAGCCACATGGCTATATATGCTCTGTGTTGTAGGTAAAAGGACCAACAAACTTACAGATACGTACTGGCTGATTGGCGCCGGGGAGGTGTCGCAGGGGTACACGGCGGTGGTGCAGGCGCGCAACAGCTACGGCTGGGGGCCCGCCTCGCCCCCCACCGACCTGGACCCCGCGGCGCTCGCGCCCGCCGTGCGCCCAAACGTGGCGGCACTCGCGTGCGCTGTTGCGGGTTTGGCGACCGTCGTGCTGGGTGTGGCTGCGGCCGTGTTCTACAGTAAGTTATCCCCATAACCCATCACTATTATCGTCGATTTACCATCACAGCTAGCCTCCGAGAGTAAGGTCTCTGACCACGTCCTCGTCACCTGTTCAACCTTCGTTTTACGTGTTGGAGCCGCGCAGAGAAATTGAAGAAATTGTAATGCGTGCCACAAGTTACGTAACAGCCACAGCTGAGGTCCTCGCCCCCCAACCGACGGTAGCGCGGTGCCGTCTGTGTCAGAAACAAAAATTGATAGAAATGGATGGAGCTGTGGTAGCGCCTAGGGCGAACCGTATGCAAGCCCTAAGTCAGCCACGAGTTTTCTCTCAGAAAATGGCTGACGGCCGTATATGATATCTCTGGCGGAGATCAGATGATATATCACACTTTTCTCGGCAATTATAGACAGGAATATTCCATAACAACATAAGTTACAGTGCCTCACGAGTTTTGCTACGATGTTCGTTCCTTTTCCTTATGATAAACGATTTTCACGTTGGGACAAAGGGTTATCCAAAACGAACTCTATTAGTAGATATTTGATCTCTCACCCTGCAAAAACTGATATAACATACGAATTTACAGTTGTTCACTTATTATTCTTTTATATTTATAGCTTACAATAATAAGAACAAAAAGAAGGCTGCCCTTGAAAATCAAGTGTTAGCAAATGTGCCTCGAAGGGGCCCTGACGTGGAACTTGCAACGTTGCGGCAGCTGCCAATCCGGCATTCCACGAACATACTCTACAATCAGGTACTTATATCATGCTGATGATTATGATACACACTTGTATAACGTTTCATTAGTCCTCTTCAGTGATAGGAACAAAACGTGACTCTTTCTACCTATCTCGAGACTTAAAAACACAATTCTTTTTCCAAAAAGACACAACTTCAATAATTAAAAGTCAATAAATCAAAACTCCATATAAGTGCTCCAATTCTGAGAAACTTTCTAGCTAGATAAAGCTAATACTCGTACATGCCTTAAATGTTAATCATGTAGTTAAAGATTTTTGCTTTCGCGTCTACCTACCCTACACTATTGTAGGTACTACTATAAACTGATTTCTATTTCGATGGATTTCCAGGGTGTCCACTGCCCTTCCGACGCCGAACTGGCCAGCCTGCCGCACATCCGGAGGGAACAAATCACGCTTACGAAGTTCTTGGGCTCTGGGGCATTTGGGGAAGTGTTCGAAGGTGTGGCGCGGCAACTTAACAACAGTGCTACGGATACTAAAGTTGCAGTTAAGGTAAAACTAAAATATTAGTTTCTATTTTAAAAGAAAATGGCCAGTGATAGCCGGTATTCATGCTCTCTATTGACTACTCCGAATTACCAATGACGATCTTTCGTGTGTAAGGAAAACTATGAAAGTTTTTGTGAACCTAATTTGATGATGATATCCTTCGTTTCAATCTATTATTAGTTTCTATTCCAAACTTATTTCATTACCTACTGGCTTAGTAATTAAATCATTACTCGTTTTATTTCTCGCAGACGCTAAGAAAAGGTGCAACAGAACAAGAAAAGACAGAGTTTCTGAAAGAAGCGGCATTGATGTCAAACTTTAAACACGAGCACATTTTGCGGCTGCTGGGGGTCTGCCTTGATAACGACCCAAACTACATCATCATGGAGCTCATGGAAGGCGGGGATTTGCTCAGTTACCTCAGAGCAAAACGTTCTTCATTGGTAAGACAACAAAATTAAATACTAACGAGACTTAATTACACGAAAATTCCCTTCGAAAATCCTGCAGTAGCCGTATTGCATACGCGTTTGTTCTCAATACAAAGTATGGTCAGAATGTAAAGTGCAGTTTTTCAGATTAAAACTACGGCACATTTGTTAGCAAAATTGGAAAATACAATTTGCCCCGCCGTGGGTATGGTCATAAAGGACATATTTTCATGGACAGTAGGTAAATAATGATCATATTACAAAGATGATCCTCTTAAGTCAGGAATAACATTCCACACTTTTCGAGCTTACGATTCAAATATTATTGAAGATTTAGTTCAACAAACCTATGGGCCCAATAGTGTGTAACTTACATAAATCGATACCTAGTCAGCAATTAGGTACCTTAGGCCTTACTGTCCGCTAATCACAGCTTATTCTTATTGCAGTACACACCAGAGTCCTTGACGCTCCTAGACCTTCTAAACATGTGTGTTGACGTGACGAAAGGCTGCCGTTACCTGGAGGAGATGCATTTCGTGCATCGAGACTTGGCGTGTCGGAACTGCCTGGTGGCTCACCGCGCCAACGGCCGGGTGGTGAAGATTGGAGACTTTGGACTGGCTAGGGATATTTATAAGAATGACTACTATAGGAAAGAAGGCGAAGGTAAGCAAGGAATGCTTTCTTTATAATGCGTCCTTTCCGTAATTATAATAAAAGTATGTTTGGCAACAGTTAGCAAGTCATTCCCCTTCTACAAGGTGGACTGACGACCTGAAGAAAACAGCGGGAAACCGCTGGATTCAGAGGGCACAGGACCGGTCGGAGTGGCG
>DWLO01002671.1:0-12153 GCA_018245335.1 Dalla quadristriga | reverse complement strand
TCTCCATATAATTTGAAGTACTTAGTGTCCGTAATTTTTTGTCTAGAAAGTTTTTTCTAAGTATACCACTAGTAGCAGTAAATCCAGCAAATAAAGAATAGTTGTATTTGTACTAAACTTTTATCCCATATTTTACCTTGCTTAGGGGTGGAATTTCTAGAAATACTTTCTTAGTTGTGCTCTACCTTATAGAGAGAACCTACATGCGAAGTCTTAAGTATCTACACCCATCAGCCTGAGCTGTACGTTGATACGTCAGTCAGTCTGCTTATTTTATATATAGAAAAAGTTTGTAAATGGAAATTACCACAGGGCAACCAAATGAAGAACATCGAAGACGACCCCGCGATGACGCCCGGCTCGGTGGTGCGCTCCCCGCTGTCGCTCAACGTCATCAAGGACTCTGACATGCTCGGCGGCAAGACCTCGCCTCCGGGCGGCGAGCGCTCGCTCTCCTCCTCCACCTGGAGCTACGCCCCACCTGCCACCAGCGCCGGCGGGATGAAGCCGCAGGACGCGTGGGCAGCGAAACCCCGCCCCGCGCCTCCCGGCCTCAAGTGGCCCCAGCACCACGTGAACCAGCGCGCCGTGCCCTCATGGCAGGCGTCCAACTGGTTGCTGCTTAAGAATCTTACCGCTCAGGTTTGTGAAGAATTAACTGATGATCGTGGTTCTCCCACGATTTTTATTTGATTTAATTTAACTGGAATGTAACTTGTCTTGAACTTGTAATATTTCACCAAAATGATCTTATCGTAATAACCATTTTGATAGTATTGATACGATTACCTCTATTGAGTATTTTATTCGGAGAACCATGCCCGCCGCGACAGCGTATGTACTCAACTGTCACTGTCGAGTCTCGTGGCTAAAATGGTATGAAAACTGGTCTCAGCGCCATCTATCTGTGGGGTTTTTAGTTTCATGTAGTCACAGCTTGAGGCGTGTCCTTCGTTTTATATTGGTAACTAGCGCCTCATGCGTCTTTTATATACAACTAAAAATGTTCTATTGGAAAATAGATAAATGGCGCTGTAGCCAGAGGATAATAATTATTATCGACGGTAATTACGCGGCCGCAGCGGGTGTAGTTTTGGTTGTACAACACTTGGTTGTACTTGCAAAACAAACCATGTAAACTTACAATTGCACCATAGTGATCATTACTTATTGTTGTATTGTATTATTGTATGACTTATTGTATTATTTACTTTTATAAGTCGACTCGGTGGCTAGTTCGTCAGCGACCCTGTCTGACGAGCCGTTGGTTCCGGGTTCGATCCCGGCCGGAGCAGACATTGATTTGCCAGATAAATGTTGGTACTCTGGTTCGGTGATTGTGTTGTGCCTTCTGTGTGTGTCCGCCACCCGCAACACGGAATCCTAGTGCGGGGGTGTGAGTGTGTAAGCGTTTTATTATTTATCATTATATTGCCTTTCAACAGATTGACGGTTCAACCCTGAAGACACTGTGCCTGCAGCACGGACCCCTGCAGAACTTCCATCTCTATCTGAACCAGGGACTCGCTCTCGCGCGCTATTCGACCCGCGAAGAGGCAGCTAAGGTAAGCATGACATCAAAAAGGAATAGACGCTTTCAGCCTCAAGGCTACTTTACGCCGAGGCAGCAATGTGCGGCATTGCAGCATTACTAGTATTACATATATCAATATGTTTGTCTCTCGCAGGCCCAGATGGCGCTCAACAATTGCGTCTTGGGCAACACGACGATCTTCGCGGAGTCGCCGGCCGAGTCGGAGGTGCAGATGATCCTGCAGCACCTCGGCTCGGGCTCCGGTGGCGCCTGGCGCGCCTCCACCGCCCCCAGCTCCGGAAAGGTATGGGAATTAACAGAGGCACAAGAGGATCTCAGCCCCGCAAATGTAGCACTTATGACAGACTTCGAATACAGCTAAAATAAATTATCAAGGTTGCAGCTTTCAGCCAACCACAAAATAGGCTTCCCAATTTAGTCATAAAGACTCGTGGATTTGTTATGGACACTTGTATTAAATTGGGAAAACAGTCATGTTATTTGGATACTTTGATGGCTTGCAAAAATTACGTCCCGCTTATTCATCTCTTTTTTATTTTTACCTAATGAACAAGCTGACTGGCTACCTGATAGTAAGTAGTCACCGTCGCCAATGGAGACTCAACCCCAGAGGAGTCTTCAGTGCGTGCCTGACCCTGAAAGAAAAGATCATTTTGTATCTTTTTTTTTTAAAGAACCCCATGTCCTAGTCCACTGAGAAACCCTTATCATCTGTAGATGATCCTCGATTTTAACACAACAAATCGCTTGCAGGACGGCTGGGGCGGATTCCCCGGGCTGTGGCCTGACCAGCACGACCAGCGAGCGACGCCCTCGTCGCTTAATTCGTTCCTGCCCCCCGACCTGCTCAGCGGGGAGTCCATCTAGACGTCGCGGTCTTCGACCGAAGCCCTAGCCGGCGCCAGCGGCGCCCCGGCGCGGCCGTTGACACGTAACAATCACGGCGTATGAACTTTTGGCTTTACAGTGTGAATATCATACCGCGCCTCTCAAGATAGTACAAGTGACGGCGCGGACTCAGTACTCGATCGCGGGCGACGGCTGTCGAGTGCGGCTGATGGTGAACGAACGGGGCATCTCTCTCTCTCGCTCGCTCCCACTCTTGTTTTTTTAGTTTTGGTACTGTACGTGCGCCGACTCTACTTTTACTATGTTCCGATACGCACGGTTACAATATCCGCACTGTCAGCACCCGGGAGTGTTACTGGTCAGGCGCCGCCCTCGTGTCTAGTGTAATTACGCTTCGCCGACCCCCCTCCGGGGCCGGACTATTTTTATTCGCCTAGTCAGATCGCGTCGGGCCCCGCGCCCGACATCCAACTGTCCACAACTATTATCTACTGTATCGTAAGTGTTCATGTAGATTATTTAGTGTACATAAGAATTATACATATACAACGGCAGACATATAATGTATCGAAGGTTATACCTGTTGAGTATGTTAGTTAAGGCGGCGCGGGCTCGTTCGAGTGAGACCCGTGCGGTCCCGCGTCGTCGCTTGCCGTCGGATCTCGAGCGGCGGAGGCCCCGGGGTCGGGCGGGGCCGCCGGACGCCCGCGACCTGCCCCGCGGCCTCCGACGCGCGAGCGCGTTTGAATTGTATTCGATGCGACCGGGGCGCCGCGGCCCCCCGGGAATCAACCAAATAATGTAAGGTATCGGATAGAGTAGTTGCGTCGCGGGCTACCTCAGTCACTCGTCCCGTGGCCTTATTTTAGTCTATTTATTTTGTTGCGCTCGCGGGCTGTTGCTGTTTCACCCGTCGAGCGGTTGCGTTCCGTGTTTCTTTCGTGTTTTTTTTTTTTTTTAATTATTCTCGTTTTATCGATACCGTATCGTATTTTTAAATTATTTATTCCGTTTCGAATTCTCGCTCGAGACGAGCCCTCGTTTTCCAGTAGTGATATTTTTTATCAGCAATAAACGTAAGTGCATTTCGCCGGATAACAAACGTTTTACGATTAGTTAGTAATTTTTATGGGAGTAACGTTAACAAAATTGTAAATGTATGAGATTGGACGTGCATTCTTGTAGAGTTAATTCCTTTAAGCCGTATAGTCTGAGTCGGAAGAGCGGCCGGGCGGCGCTGTGATGTCTTGCCGCGGGCGCGCCCGTATCGGTGAGTAGGGTGTAGGTGGCGCTTCGCCCCGGCCCGCTCGATTTCCCCAAATTTTTTCCAGTATTTGTGATTCAAGTGCCACTTTATGTTAATATATAAAACGATTATTTAGATTATACGATTAATGTAAGGGTAACCTAATATATTAAATTGAAAAATTGTTTTATCATTTTATATAACGTACATTTGTGAGAATTGTTATAGAGTACTATAATTGACGGTAATTTAAATATTACACTTTTGTGTATAGGTAAGATAAAGTTCTAACTTAAATTTAGCCATATCAATATCTATTTAATAAAAGATTTGTGGTATTTTCTATAGGCTCAATTTGAAAGTTTCAAAGTGACATATGCTTTAGATATTCTGTTAATAATATACTTGTAGTCGGTAGGTCTCTCGGTATTAAAACATTGTAGGTGTAAGTCTAGAGTTAAGTCCTACGGTAGGTTTCTATAAGCATACTATTGATATTTTACGTCAACGATCGCACGTGTAATTGTTCGTTACGATGAAAGTTTATTTACATTTTTATTTACTTTTTAATTTATTAATGGTGTGCCACAGACATACTCTGCCAAACTATATCTTTACCAAGTACGGGACCCGCGTCCCGATCCCACTCAAAAAGCGAATGAATATGATAATAATTACTTACATGATGTATCTACTGTATTTGAGCATCTTCCAGTGATCTTACATATAAACATACGATAGTAGCGCTAAGTTAGGTGTGTAAGTGTTCGCTGTACCTGCCGGGCGCGGCGACTTCACGACCGACGCGTGCGCACCTGCGCGCACGTGCGCCTTCGCTTCACTTGTTAGATCTGCTGTTTCGCAGCACCATGTGTTCCTTTGTACACAAGCACCTCGTCGGAGGGTCGACCACCGTTCTGTTGCCTTCTATCGAATCCTTTTTAGGCTAATGAAAATTAAAAAAAAAAAGAAAAAATATATATATTGTTTGCCGAGTGAAGTTGTCGTTTGAAGCCCCCGTCGCCTTGTAAGCTAGTTTTAGGGTGATGATTTGGACTGTTCGGTAATAGTGTTTACGCAGGCACAGTACGCGATGAGATCACAAAAGTCAGTTTCGCCTACGCGGGGTCGCAGGCGCCTCGTCACGACGTATATCGTTACGTGCCAAAGAGTGAGTATCAAAGATATGAACCGGTGTCTGGAACGCGAACGATCGGATCTATGCTTTTATACATATCTTCCAAATTAATTTGAAATTAGTTTGCGGTACGGGTTTTAATTGATCTTGATGTTCCTATATGCCATTCGCGACGTCTAAGCAGCAATAGTGAGCCGCAACTGGCCAATGTCAATTCTATTGTTGTCGAGCTCAATTTGATTGTGAGGGTGTTTCTTTTTTACCAATTTGATAATAATTATTGATGAAAAGAAAACGGTACGTTGTTTTATCTGATGTCTGTCCATTTCTAATCCTCGATAATTCCTCTTTCGCATTGCCTACTCGGACGATAAGTGAATTTAAATACAGCAATAAAGTCGTATTTAATTTTTATAAAATTTTTCCATTTTTAAATAAATGTTAGACAAACCGAATAACGGAAGTATAATCCAGTGCCCTGTAGAATGTACTATGTCCAATAGATTAAAGACGTTAAGTCATGCCTTGAAAAAATTTAGTCAGTTAATGTGTAATCTGTACTTAAATAATGAGTAAATAATTGTAAAGTGACATAATATAGGCGTTGTGGTGTGGTGTTGCGGCGGAGTGGCGGCGCGGCGGGGCGGGGGTGCGGTGGCAGGTTGTGACGCCCGAAGCGCCTCGGGCAGCCGCCGCACCACGCCCCGCCCACGGTGGCGCCACGTGCAATTTACTCTGTGTTATTATTACGTTGTTGTATATTTATATCTTACACCTATACTCGTAATATGTATATATTGTGAAATTATATTCTTAAAAGATTTTATAATACGCTTCACGCTTTCACTTCTTAACATTTTTTCGTAACTCGTATCTGTTATCTAGAATAAATTTACGTACATACCTAAAAGTAATTATAATAATTATCATAGATGTAAACGTAAGTGATGATAAAAAAAAATATAAAAAAAAACAAAAAAAAAAGGGAAAAAAAAAATGGAAAAGCAATTAAAAGAAACCAATGATTGTGCCTCAATGAACTGTGGTACGTTACCGTGACCGGCGGCGGGTGGGGTCGTCTCGCGCGGAAGTAGGGACGTTAGACGAAGTGCGCGCGGCGCGCGGCGGGCGCCACGCCTTGTGTAATCATTAATGAGCTTAGCTACGTTTTATTTTTATTATAAGTGTTATTTCATCAATCAACATTATATATATACATTTCTGAATGTAAATATTTTTATCTATTTATTTGGTTTTTTCATGAAGTTTACCGACTTGCCGATTCGACGTTGACTCAGTAAGTCGATTGTTCCGTAACGCGAGCGCCCGCCGCGGGGCGCTCCATCCAGTCCATAACACTTGAATGCCAAAGTCGATGTCTTTTGCCATGATTGAGCGCGTTGCCAACATATTCTGTGGATCTCTGACATCACAAACTATTGATCGTACAAATGGGAGCCATCTACAATGGCGGCCGCTGCCGGGCCGCCGTCTATCCAAGCTGCTCTGGTGTATTTTAGCTCAAGTATTCACTAGTAGTTTGCTCATAATGTTGTTTATTTTTATTATAATTTTTTTCTTTATATATATTATATTATAATAACTAACACTACTCCTTAGTGCGGGATTAAATTAAATCGTTCTATATCTCCAATGATTAGCTTTTATTTAAAAAAAAAAAAATTAAATGGACCATTGCTAATAAGTATTGCATCGTGATCGCGTAATCGTATACCGCCTTTAGTGCATGTCGTTTTAATTTTACGTCTTATTTATAAATGTTTTTTTATTGTTGCCACTTGTTCGTTAAGCGTTTGCAGGCACGTTGACTGTGTGACAGCATGCGTTTGCAATGTTATCGAAGGCCGGGTCGAGGACGCGTCTGCAGGCGACGCGATCTCAGCTCGCGAGCGGCGGCGCTGTATTCCGACGGTACACACGCGCGGGGACCAATACGTACGATTCCGGATATGTCGCTTTTCGAACGTCCACATCTCCCAACTCACTCGATGCATACTATAAAGACATTCTCATATTTCCATTTAGAAGCGCATAAACGATATTATAAGTGATAGTGTACAATAAATATCTTGGAGGGCCTTTTTAATTTGATAAGATTAAAAGTTTCGCTTGTTGTCTTTGTTTAAATATATTTTTGTACGCTGGCGTTACGTCCTAATACAAAGAAGCACATTAGGTGATATCTACAAAGAAACTAGTCTTCCTTATTTACGAGACGGCGACGTCCGCACAAGAGGCAATCATTCCTCTAGTCTTGTTACGTGGTGCGATTAAGAGAATACCAAATATAAAATAACGAAGGCTTTGACGTAGTGTGTAGAGGTGTCGGTAGGCGGTAGAGGGTAGGCGGCAGAGGGTAGGTCGGCCGGGAGCAGCTTGGACCCTTTGAAATATTACAAGGTAACGGATGGGTAGTATTATTATAATGCATTTATTTCTCTTTTGTCATAGTCACTCAAGAATATATTTAATTAATTGAGCTAATGCCTAATTGGAATATCAGAGTTTATTTAGGATGTTTCATATTTTACATTTTAGTGTTTAAATATCTGAAATTTACCCTTAATTATAGTAAATGGATTTTTGTATTATTGGTATATAGATATATAAGTCAAAGGTGTTCTTGATAAACACAACTGAATAATACAAAATAATAAAAAAAATGAACTGAGTGACTTTACGTGTAAACAGCGGGCCATTGAATTAAAATGTCGTACTAAGCTAAATTCTCTATGTGGTAATTTAAATGAATGTGATCGCTAAAATATTTTTAACTGCTATATGTATAGTTATCATAGATCATTAAGTCAGGATGGAACCGTTAGTTATGTGAGCGGTCCGCAACGGTACGCACGCCGGCGCGTGTCCGCAGCGTGCGCGTACGCAGCGCTTGTCCGACGCATCTACGGCCGATCGCCGTGTATTCGTCGCAAAGGCAACCGCATGGGAGCGATTGTCTGTATTTCCCAGAAAGTCGCTTAGTCTCATTGGTATGCGGTGCCAAGCAACGAAACATTGACGACTGGTCTGGTGCGATCACCCTAACAAAACCTCGTGTTTTCGCACGTCACCATCGACTAACGTAATATAATATGTTTAGGAACGAGAATATTACAAACACAAGTTGCATTTTGATTCGTTATCTCGATTATATAGAGTTATGTATGTATATGTATCGAGGCCAACCTCAACCAACAGTTAATTGATGCAGTAGACTCCAGTTACTGCTCGCTACCTACACAAGACACTGCTTCCTCTAGTCTCTCTCGCATTCGAACATCGCTTTAAATGAGCTTTTGTTATCGAGCATAATTTATAATCATATCCTAATATGAACCTAGTTATTATTCGTATTAATCTTTCATTAGATCTCTGTTGTACCTGTGTGAAGTTGTTTATAATGTTCATTTGTACTGTAAGAGAACAGAACTGGTCTCCACTTTCTAGATTGATGTACGTAATACGTAGATCCTAACGACCAAACTTGTTGATGTTCCACTAAGCTTAACTGTACAACCTCTCAGTATGTAGACATTTTTCGTGTCGACGTCGAAACCAATACTCTGCGGTCTTTAAATTAGTCACTTGTGTACCTTGATTGTACTTGTACTTGAATAATAGTGACCTATTGAATAATAGGAGCGATTAATTCAATTCTGGAATATACTTAATTTAAATTTTGACAGACTGATAGCTGTGATTAAGAAAATATTTTTAATATTATCCAGTGAGTCGGATGAGAATATTTATTTTGTTAAATGTTTCCTACTGCCAGCGCCGCATGGATATATGCGACGAGACATAGCCGCTTCGCGTATTTTTTATCTTAGTGTGTATCGTATCGAGTGTAATACTTAAATGGGGCGCAGTGCCCGCGACGACAGCTGTTGTACAAACACACGAACAATTTATGTTACTTATGAAGCCCACCATGTTACGTGCAGTACGCTTCCGACCGGACTAAACCACTGACATCACGATCATCTGTAGGAACAGAGACTGATAACAATGTTAGTGTACCATACCACCGATGTCATCTGAATTTTTTTATTTTTAAACATTGATCTTAAACGTTGCATATCGACTAACATTTCTAATTCGAATGATTTTTTTCTATTCATATCCGTAATTCCGGTTATTGCAATTAGGTTTGGTATTTATTAAAAAATAAAAAAAACTTAAGTTATCATAATATTCTAATAATAATAATAATTGTGGACTTAATCGATGCCTATAGTATTGTAGTGAGTTACATCTCTCTAAAGTAATTAACGATTGGCGCTGTTTTATAAATAATAAAATATATTTTTCGGTACCACCTTTGAGTTAAAGTACAACGTAGGTTATAAAGCGTGTTTCAGTGACTATAAATAACGATGTCAGGTAATGTTAATCGATAAGTTTAGTATAGATATAAGCTGTCTCGTCTCACATTACACCAGTAAATTGTTAACTCTCCTTGGTATTCATATAAGCCATGTATTAGGCAATTACTAAATACTAAATTTTTTCATAATAATATCAATAGGCTAAATATAATTTTTTTAAAAGATTTTTTCTGTGTCAATCTCTGTGATGGGAAAATTTAATTCTAAAAACGTAGTATTAAATGTCAATGGAACAGGTACCAAAACATCTGGCGCGTCGCAGACAGACAGCTGGAAACAATTCTCATTCTCTCATGATTAATTCTCAAACGCGCGAAAGGCAATCTCCATTTATAGGTAAATACGTACCTGTTTCATTGTAAAATGATAAAAAAAAAAAGTTGAACTTTTCAGTCTGCGCGCAAAGGGTTGTGTATTAATTTTTATGTAGTACAAATGTGTTCGCAATTTGATTGCTGCTGTAGTGTTCCTTATGTTCTTGTGTATTCGGCATTTATTTGAAACTCGTAAAAACAATCTCTAAATCTTTGTAAACGTGAAATGTCATCTTGAGTGTCAGTTTGCATGTGAATTTGTGAGCATCGGTGAGCCATTCGCTAATGTATGTTGGTGAACTGTTTTAAAACGGTTCGGTGAATCATTGTCGAGGGTCTGGCTTGCGACAATGCTGTTGTGCGGGCTTGGGGGACTGTCGTGTTTGATAATAATGTAAATGCAATTGGGCATGTGATGTTGGCATTGTCGTGAGTGGGCCGCCTCAGCCTCGCGTACCAAATAAGAGACGCAGTTGTCGCGGTGGACAACCGCACGCGCGTCTCGCGCGACGGCATTTCACGTTCCATATCTATAATACCTCGTTCAGTAACCTCACTTTATATGCAGACTATTTATCGCCTATCCGTACTTATCAAACGCACTGCACTGTTATTTGGTACACACACCCGTACTTTTAACATTTGTTTAAGTTATTTTTAAGATATATCATGAATTATATCGGCGTATCGAATAGTTGGTATATTTTACTGTTATTTTTCTGGAACTACATAAAAACAATGTATTTTACAAACAAAGCAGGAGAACAATAATTATTATGTAAGTGTAACAGTTAGTGAATTTAAGTGTGCTATTTTCCATTCCAGAACTCAACGATATCAACGTTCTTGTAATACTTATGTTCGGGTTTTAAAAAGATGTTATTATTGTATAATTAAACTAAACCTTATGTGATTGAAATGCAATGTTTAGAAGTATTTTATTCTTTATTTTTTACCATTAATAATAGTTAGTAGAGATCTATTTGAGAGTCTAATGTATCAATTATTTGTAAAGTTGGCTGTAACTAATTAGAAAGTTACAATAAGTAGAAATATTTTAATATAAAACATTTGGAACAGATTTTATGTAGATGACAAATAGTTGTTTTGATCATTATGTGAAGTGTTGTATTGTATAGTATATCGTATAGTAAGAGTATGGAGTACAGTAAGAGTATCGAGTACCGTGCTCGGGTACGTTAGCGCAATGTGTACGCACAACGGTGAGGCGGGTCGGGAGGGGGGCGCGCGTGCGCCGCGCCCGCCGCGCGCCGTGCGCCACCCGCCGCGTCGCTCCCGACCATACACCCTCGGCTCTCACTGCACAGCACTGCTAGGCTAATTCAGTTATCGCGTAAGGATATTTTTCTTACATTTCATAAGTAATGTTTATAGTATAGGCAATAAAATGTTTAACAAAAAGTCCCTATGTAATCGAACTGATGACAGAAACATATGTTATATTTGTGGCCTCTTTATGAATAAGATCTAAGTTACATGTTTAAAGAAAATTAATTTTGCTATGCACAGGAATGATACTCAATTAATTGCCAAAAAGTTATATGTATATTCATAGTTCAACAATATTTCTTTTGGGCATATTTACTTTGAATTTATGCAGAACTTAGATTATGAGTAAGTAGGTTGTAGATTATATGTAGAGTGAATGCATATATAATATATCTATATATTTAAACTAAGGTGAATTTGCGATGTATCAATTTCTTGTATTGTTCATAAGTTTAGATAATAAATGGGTTTAGCCATACTTCGGCTGGTTTGATATGTATGTTATCTGATTAATTGTAAAAAAATAAAAAAAAATCATTATTCGGGTGTTTTTATTTACCAACCCATTTCCTTGTAGCATTTTAAATATAAGAAATGATATATAGGTCATGCCATATTTTATAATAAAATAAACCAAAGCTAAATGCTTACATAATTTTAATGTATTTACAAAACATGAATTACAGAGTAAATTGAATAATAATAGCTGACTTGGTAGGTACATTGTGTCCAATGTATTAATAAATTTTGTTATTTTCAAGAATACATGTATTTCTGGGAAATAACAGCTACCTACATAGCAGATAAAAAGTACACTTACAAATTTTTTATTAGGTCACCAAATACATTAGATAAAATTATTCGGAAATTTGTAAGAGAAAGAAATAACAAATCTAGACAAAAACACAGCCAATAACAAATCTAGAAATCTGTTGAAGAATTGCCCAACGCGAACGCAAAAATCAATAAAACACGTGACATTTGTTTCATACTACAAGTAAAGTCTGATATCGGTGCAAAAACGTACAGTTAGGGTTCCGAACGGATTCTGTGCCAAGATGTACATGTCCATCTGCAAGACTTCTTACATCTATTACAAGTTAAATATAAAAAACAATGAAAACCAATTTTTCCTATATCCTATCCTCTATTACACGTCTCTAATAGAGGATTCTTAGGTACTACCTACGTGATAGAACTATGTTATCCGAAAGAACCTACAGATTTTTTTTTTTTTATGGTTTTAAGATAGCAAACGAGCATGCAGCTCCACCGATCCGCTGCCGCCCATGACATCTGTGACAAACCTCGAATAGGACCGTAAAAGGAACTGGAGGTGTTAGTCCAGGAAT
>DWLO01002670.1:0-12155 GCA_018245335.1 Dalla quadristriga | reverse complement strand
TGTCAACAGTGCGGTTGCGTTGGAGGACCCTCACTGGTAAACTTATGTGACCCGGTGTCTAACAGCGTCACTGTCATAGACCAATTTAAAAGAAAATGTAAATAAGCTTAAGGTTTAGAAGGGGGCGGTCGTGTTTATTTTGTTTGGCTTGCATTTGATAGTTTTAAGTTGTAGTGCGGTCGGATTGGTGTAATATTGTGGTTTTACTTTTTAATATTGTGAATAGGTTTCTCTACTTCTTCTTTCGGGTTGCTTGCCGATGGAGGAGGAGTGGATATGTTTTTAGTATTGGAGGGAAGGGCTACGGCGGCAGTGTGTTGGTTTTGATTGCGCTGCAATAATTGATGATTGTTAGATGTAGGCGGGGCAGGGAAAGCGCGACCGCCCTTTATTTGGCAATTCCATGGCAAAAAATAAATTCGTTTCATTTTGATTCAATACTTATTTCTAAAACATGACATTGGCAAATGCACAACAAAAGTAAACGAAAATGTTAGTTCCAATTTTGGCCCGGGAGTCAAATAAGTTGTTTTAGGGCCACTGTACCATTTTCATTGACCTAGAAATTGTTAGTTTCACAGTTCTTTTATGGTATGACAAATAAAGTCGAGGCTGGGGGTGAGCGAATGGCGTTGCTGATCTATATAACACACTGGCATATGGATTTTTAGTTTCCTATGTAACCGCTAGGGGCGTGGTGGAATTTGCTATACAAATATTTTACATGTATATTCTTGTATGTTTACGAGTATATATTGTAGATACCTATGAGCGCGAATATCTCGAGATTCACATATAATATTTGGATAGGCTTCGCAAATTAATGGAGTTACTTTCCGGTAGGGTTCTTTCGTGTAGGTATCTATTATCTACGTACGTATCTACCTACAGACATAAATACATCATTAATATGAAAGACAGTTATAGATAAATGAGCATTTAGACCCATGCTCAAATTTCCTGAGAAATGCCAC
Source organism: Dalla quadristriga (assembly GCA_018245335.1). NCBI lineage: Eukaryota > Metazoa > Arthropoda > Insecta > Lepidoptera > Hesperiidae > Dalla > Dalla quadristriga. The sequence continues at coordinate 11,181 of DWLO01002670.1, read as the reverse complement.
GGAAAAAATATAAAATAAAACACGCGCTTCCACTTATGGGTGTCCACTTTTTTTTGTTACGCAGACATTTATTTGAATGGGATGATCCGGAATACTCTTTCATCGCTTTGGTCGGCTGGCTACTCTTCTGTTCTTACTTTCGGCTGTGGACTGTACCACTGCTATTATTATTACCTTTCTTATATCACTGGTTATGCAATAGACATAAGGGTAAGTCTCCAATATTTTTTCTGTGTACAATATTGTAAATTGGGCGTGTAAGGATAAGGAGGTGGACTAAAACTTACATCGGAAAGATATAATAGGTATATGTGGATATTTTGAACCATAATCATTTTACTAGATGGTAGAACCTGCATGCGGTGCGCCCGGGGTTGTACCACTTCCATATTCATTTCTGTCATGAATTAGTTATTTTACCTAAGACTATTTACGCTTTAGAAGTGTTTGCCGTGCAGTTACACTTATACAAGAGGCGAACATCTCAGTCAGTCAGGGATGGCTACGCATTTGTGACCAGCTTCGGACAGGACTATTATTAACCACTACTAACTGGACTATCACTAACACCGACTAACAAGACTTAGTCACTAACAGTCCTTTCTCCCATAGTCCCTATCTACTGCCCAACTAACATGCCTATTAACATCTCATACTGACTGGACTAACATCCCCAGCTCCTTGTACGATCATGCTCACGCTCATAATCACGCTCCTATTCGAGGTGTATCACAAATTTCATGGGCGGCAACGGATGGGTGGAGTTGCATGCTCGTTTGCTATCTTATTCATATCATAAAAAGAAAAAAAGGTGAGTACCTCAGGAGTAGCAATAACAAAATTCGAACAGGACTAGGATACTAACTAATAAGTAATTATCTTCCATACTTACGGACACTATTAACTGGACTAGCTAACTAAATTGAATCTATTTCTACTTTTATTCAAAATCGGTTACAGTGGACTATGGGCGACAACCTAACGGCTAACCTAACATGTTTGTGAGCTTGTTTACCTACAAAAATTACATTAAATAATTTATATTTAGTAAATTTATGAATTTAAATTAAATTAATTAATTAATATTACATGTATGAACTTAAATTAAATTTATGAACTTAAATTAAATTTATAAATATAAATCAAATTTATTTATGTTCATTACTTAATTTTTTTTTTTTTTTTTTTAAATTTGTAATATATTTTAGTTTAACGAATAAGTAGACGGGCTACCTGATAGTAAGTGGTCACCTTCGCGTATGGACATTCGCAACACCAGAGGAGTCGCCAATGCGTCGCCGACCCTGAAGGAGAGCTCTTTTTGCTCCTCGTTTGAAGAACCCTATGTCATATTCCACTCAGAAAACCTCAGACGGAAGTTAATTGTTAAAATTGTCTTACAAAATCAAGTGACAAAGCAATGCTTGTCAATAAATGTTTATCTAACAAGGTCCATTGCAATGTGTTTTCGTCAATAATAGTAGTAACCTCGTTTCGTAAATTAATAGACCTTAATTAAGTAAGTTATTACAAATCGGATGATTGCAGATAATAGATATCATATCGCGGGTGCCTGTTCTAATCCCTTGGATGGGGCGACCAAAAATACTAAAAGTAAGGTAATCCGGTGACATTTTATATTAATAGTAATATTATGTTTAGTCTATAGTTAGTTTATTGATCATTGATAATATTTAATGTATTTTAAGGAAGATAAGAGTTTGACTGGTAAGCTACAGGATCTTCAGCAGATGACGCTTACGATTACAAATGGCATAGAGTACATCGCGTCTGTAGCGGAAAAGTTGTATAAGTAAGCATGAACATGATTTGTTTTTATATTAAGCCCGTATTTACTATTTCAATCGCTGCCATTTCAACCGAATCTTCAAAATTGTAGACTAATTATAAACAATACGTATTATTTTTAACTTATTGATATTATTTTTTTAGCTTAATCTCATTCAAGGTGCCCTTCCTGAGTTACTTGGCAATGATCTTACTAGTGATGGCATCCGTGGTATTTTATTTTATTCCGTTTAATTACCTGTTGATGAGTCTCGGTAAGTCATTGCGTATTATGCTGCTTTGTTCTTTTTGGACAGTACCTACTTATCTATGAATTTCCTAATGGGGATTTGTTGCTTCCATATTTTTATTATCTAAGTAGGTACTATTATTATGAATTCGGAAGTTTGTAAGAATAGACCGATGGATGGAAGCTTGTGACTAAATTACATACAACTACTTTATGAAATTTGGTTAGAACATAGCTTGAATCCTCTAAAAACTCTACTTCGTCTACTTTTTAAAAACATTCCGTTAGATGGTAAAGTATGGCATATTTTAAAGACATTATATGGAATATTTATGGTGATTAATGTGTCACGGCGTAGGTAGGTACTTACTCCTACTAAACCATGTTTTTCACTTCCGAATAAAAAAGTTTGATGTCCCTTCGTCTGTCTGTTTATAGTACCTGCCTACTCCTAAATAGATGCTCTTATTTCACAGGGTATCCTAGTGGTATCCCCGTTCATAGATTTTTTATGATATTGTTACTTGTACTTTATAAATAAATTAAATTAAAATAAATCAAATGCTGTTTTTTTAAAGCTTGTATTTATTTGATGAGTCTGCGATAAATCGCATCGGAATCGGTTCACCTATTCTTGAGATGATGATCCCGACGACTTGGTCGAGTTTGAGTTCTGAAGTTTTAAACTTTTCCTATAGAACAAATGCAAATCTGCAGAGGAACTATGCATAGGGTAGGTACGCTTATATTTATAGCTTATTACTATTACCGTTTTTCAGGTATATACAAATTTACAAGGAAATATTTAAACCCGGATAGAGTTTTGAACAATGATTTATTGGATTTCATTTCAAGAATACCAGACAACGAAATATTGGTTGGTAACTTATAAACGTTGTTGTTTGTAGGTACACTTATGTTACATTCAACATTTTTGTGATGGTATATTATCAGACTTATTCAATTAACGAACTTAAACCATTAATTACTTATATTATAAAAATGTAATATGTATTTACAGAAGGATTGGAAGGAATTGAGCGTGCCTGAGCCGGTACAAAGACAATCTTCAGGCAAATTGGCAAGATCTATCAGCACTGAAGTTCTACTATATTAACAGAAGTCAATAAATCTACTCAGAAATATTCTAAGTACTTCTTATAGGTATTATAAATCCCTGCAGTCAAATGTTTAATTTTCCTTATATCAATGAGTAAATAATAAATGTATAGAGAATAATAATAAGAACTAAATAAGACATTCCTTATAGGATTTGCTATATTCATATTTATCAAAAGGACTACAAGTAGCTGTAGTCGATTTATTAAAATCATAACTACATAGGTACTATGTCGAGTTTGGTGTTCCTGAGGGTCCCACTTTGGGACCAGTGCTATTCTCTGCTTTCAATAATGTCATCAATCATAGAGTGTTGAGAATCACTTTTTGCCGACACTAAGCATTAAATATAATAATATATGCTGGGGAAATATAAACCGCAATTAGAACTGTCACATTAAAAGCGATCACGATCCAGCATCATATTATTATGTCGTAAAGTGGATGGCATAGATGTGAAAGATAAAATGCTATGCTTTAAATGTTTGTGATGTTTAAAAAAATTAATTAAGTCCTCAATAACAAATATTGTATGCCCACCATTGTACTGATGTTATCAAAAATATAGTATTAAGAAACAATCTCTTTTCTTACAACATCTTTTTTAGCCTATCAACACTCAAAAAGAAACTACCTATGAATTTCATAAAATTTAATTCATGAATGTTCATATATTTATACATTTTGAACGAAAGAGTAAAAAGAAACAGTGTATTGCTGTAAGTAAATAGATAAAATCTAAAAAAATCTACTCGCAAATTTTTTGTAACGAGTAGAATGCGGTTTGGTTTATGATCATTTGAGTTACATTAATTTACATAATATATTATTTCCTACGTAGTAGCTACTGCTCAAGCAAGTTATATTTCTCATAAAAAATATATAACCAATTACTTCCCTCATTAATAAATTGGTCATGTAGCGAAAGCTATTCTTCTTTCGACATTTTAAGGATGTGAATGCTGTAACGAATATTCGCCTCAAACATTCGCAGAAGCGAACGCGAGCATCCATTTTTTTACGATTATTTGTGCCGTTATATTAGTAAATCTTCCAAATGAATTTTTATAACAATTTATTTATTTATTATTGCATATACGTAAAATGACGAAATAGGTAAGATAAGAAAGTCGATTTTGTAAATGAAATATTTTGAAAATTGTTTTTACTGACTAGTTACTAATTCTTTTAATCTTGACATCACGTTTTGTTAACCTATGTCCTTAAATAATAATAATAGTAAATAGGACGATGTATTCATCGTTACTTTCGCGTTATAGCATAACAATGTTGGCTATAACCAATTATATCACATATTAATAGGGATTATTACTAACATAGGCAAATATTACTAAGTACCTACAAATAGATTAATTTTATTTCGATGCATACACCCATGTACTTACGTATCTATGTACATACTTGCAAATAATTTATCTTATGACATTCAACCTATATTTGGAAGCATTAAATATTATGGAGTGTTGAAATTTAATTATCACAGGCGGAATGTCAAACTTTTATATATTGATAATCTTGATCTATAAATCACTAGTGACAATTTTAAAACAAGGCATTTTGATCTAATTTAACAATAAAGTATGTTAACTACTTTTTAATCAGCCAAGGCGTCAATTAAATTTAACAGATTGATCATGATACTTTCTTTCTTTTTCTTCTCATATCCCCCCTGTATGTATACTTATTCAAAACGTTAAATACCTATGTATTGTTACAGCCTAATTCCTCTTGTATAAATACAATTACTTTTTTCTTCTCTTATCACCGTCCTTTTATCGGCTCCGTGTTGTGTGTATTGGGTTCTGGGACTTTAAGCTCTTGCCATTGTTTCTGAAATTTGAAATAATTAAATAAATGCTGCTGCAATATTGTGCAGTTTTTGCAGTGCTGCATTAAATATAATTACATTATAAAGTTAAGTTTTTCTCTCCGTTGTTAAACTACGATGCAACTCACCAATATCTTGTTATCTGGCACTCTTGATATGAAATCTAACAGGTCGTTGTTAGGGACCCTTTGAGGGTTTAAGAACTTACGAGTAAATTTATAAATACCTGTAATAAATATATTTAAAATATTAATTAGTTTTGTTCATCCTATGGATGTGATTTTTTAGAAATCTAAAATTCTACATAATAAAATTAACGTATATTTTGTAGACTTTGTGGACTTCGGACTTCCTAGTATATTAACTGTCGTAAATATATCCGGAAATAATGGTTACATACACCATCTAACTATGCAATCATAATACAAATGAACATAATATTATACTGTGTATTGACGTAGCCATTATGTTTATGAACTTACAATAGTGCAGTTAATTATCTCTGTCAATAAATGAGTAATAATAAAGCTGTCAATAATGAAGCTATCAAGGTGAATAACTAATTTGAAATTTGAAAACATAATACTTGTTAAAAATATCATGGTTATACCTTACCAACTGTTATTCGAAACAACAAAAGAATACCTATTGAAATTTGTACATGACGGTTCGAGTTCTTTAGATCGTTTTTTACTGATAAGACCTTCGTATATCATCAATGTTACTTTATTTGATAAAAGCTTTTTTATCCTACAACAATACTACTATCTACTGGTAAGAATTACTAGGAAAATCATTCTGCTTACCAAATGCCATAAATATGTAGTTTATAGGAACTATGTAGAGAGTTACTGTAGCTGCCACTAAGGCTATTGTCACTAAATAACTCAGATACGGCACACTGAAGTTCAGCAAACTAAAAAAAAACACATTTTAGGTTAAAATAAATAAAGATAAACAACCCAAATAAACATATTAACGATATAATTTCCATACTATATAATATTCATACGAATATGACTGGACCAAAAACTGGAATGCAATTTCAATTGCGAAACTATTGTATTAAATCTCATTTTCTCAAAGATACCCAAAGATCTAAATAATTTTTTTATTGGTATTTCATATTTTGTAGGATTGTAACAATTTACTCAAAGTGAACATGGGACTCCAGCCCTGATTGGAAGAGGGGTTTTTGGAAACTCAAAAGTCTAAGGCTCGAAGGTTACTCGTAAAAAATGTTCCAAATAAATCAACATAATAGTCTATCTCTTGCAATTTGTATGAGAAAGAATAGACAAGCTAGCAGAAAGGCTCCGGCTTCCGGTTATCCGGAATCAGTTAGTTATTATAATATACTGATAATTACCCTTGTAGTCGTTTTACCATTTTCCATACGATTATATTGAAATGAATTGAAATGAAATGAAATGAAATAAATGAAATGAAATTAAATGAAATGAAATAAATGAAATGAAATTTCATGAGAGATAGTATATGAGATGTATGTATGAGATGCTGAGAGGCTGAGTTTCTAGCAAAACTGAATATAGACTACAAAGTACCTAATTCCCATCTCTCTCTAGAAGTAAAGAACCCTTATAAGTAAGTAGGTATTTAATGAGAACCTGATAGCATTAGTAATAAGGTTTCTATTCTCAGGACTTACTTGTGTATCCTTTCAATGAAAGATACGATGTAGTCTATAGCATTCTTTATAGTGAATGTAAGATCTTGAAGTCCATACAAACGTGTCATGATTGTCTTGTCGTCCTGTAAAGAAAATAATCAAATGGTTCATACTTTAAACTAGATAGTTTAATAAAAATCGCTGCAGTACCACCAAGTAAATTAATATTGTACCTGCATAATTATAATTAGTATAAATGGCACAATAAATATATTACAATTAATCGATACTTAATAAATAAATAACATTAAAATGAATGCTATAAATCTTACAAACTAATTTTATTTAATTGTCTTTTACTTACTTTATGTGATTCTATATCTTCATCCGTTGAGTCGTCATCAGACATCTGACAGACAGCAAGAGAAGTGTTGGTGTCTGATAAAAAAATAAAAATTTAGCAGGATGTCTATAAAAAAAATGATGGCGGTGATTTTATCCCATCCAACTGAATTATTTTTTAATTACTTAAATAATCATTAAGTTAATTATTGATCTGATTATTAATCATTAATCGTCAAATTATTTATGCATGAATGTAGTATTTTATACTATTATGTTAAAATTGCTGCCACCTGCCACTATTTCTTGCCTTCACCCTGAGTTGACTGGTAGAAAATGCCAACAGGCATTAAGTCCGCCCTTTGAAAAACCTACATTTAGGTGCACACAATAAAGAACAAATAATACTAATAATAATAGGACCTGTTTTTTTTGTAGAGACGGGTTTATGTTTCTTTTTATTTATCACTGATAAACTGTTAAAAGGTACTCCTAAACGTAGGTAGATATCTTCTCTACTGAACCAATAAACTTTGTTAATTATCAACACTTACTTAGCTGCAAGATCCAGTAGTGTGCGAAGGGTAGAAGGAGAAGCAGCGGCGTCATCCACATCCTGAATAAGTACCAGAAAACCAGCCACGCGCCGAGTGCTACTGCTGACTTCTCTTGATTCTCCCACTCGAACACTCGTCTTGAAAATAATTATATCGAATAGATTACAATGTAAGGATTAATTATTTGAGGATAGGTACCTACTTTTCATATTTCACAAAATGTCTACTATGGAGCAGATTGGTGATGGGAGTAGGTAGATAGTTGACGCCTGTAATAAGTGGCCATCTAAAATTTCCTATCCTGGATGTATGTTATAGGTACATTTCTAATGAGCAAGTTGAAAGATCTGTGCCATGCTATCCATACGTTTAACGAATATATTGATCACAATGACATAAAATGTATGTATGCACCTCTTTACATAAAGAACACATAAATCTACTCAGCAAACAATAGATACAATTATTCAACAGGGAACTCACTTTAAGTGCTCATTTCCATCCTCAATGTAGTTGAAAACGTTTTTGATAAATTTTAAGTTGTTATAAATTAAAGGAATATCGAATTTTGGGGGTTTTTGTACGTATTTGGTTTCTTTTGGACTTAAAACTCGAAGCGATGCTTTGATCTGAAATTGATGGGAATATTAAACACAGCTTGGTGGAAAATTAAATATAAAATTATAAACAAACAGTTCATAAGTGTTAGAAAATTTATCTATGTCACTCTTGTGGCGCACTTAATTCTAATAAGGCGGGTAATATATGGTTTAAAAGTGGCTATAGAAACTTGCGTAAGATATACAAGCGTAGGATGGTTTTCTAGTGTAATGGACCGTAAAAATAGCGTAAGTATTGTGGTGCAACTATTTATCTATTTAAACTTTTATCACATTATAATTTCCACCCATCCAAATTACTTGATATTTATTTAAAGTAGGTATATTATAATGAAATAGGGGGAATAAACTCACCGGATTCCAAACGAGAGACATTTCTAGCAAAATTCTTGGACAATTTCCTTTGGCGCTAGATTTCTTCGAGCGATCCTTCAGGGCATACCATTTTTTCTCGTTGTTGTTTATTCTTAATAAAGGTATTGTTATTTTGCCAAGTGTTTCTCCCTTCATGGACTGTATTATTGATTCGTCATGCACTGTTATATCTAACGTCGAGGTAACGTCATTAACAACGCTGTAAACAAAATCAAAATTTGGTCACTCGATGTAACAATAACAATATTTGGGATCAAACTTGCCATGGCTATGTGGAGGGGGTTCATCATCACAAGCCATTAATAGCCCACTACTCACGAGTCTCCTCTTAGAACGAGAGGGATTTAGGCAACAGTCTTCCACGCTGGCCAGCGGCGAGTTGGTGAACTATATTAAGTAAATATCAATATATATTTTTATCGACTAAGTTTGGAAATAATCATTGTTTTGTAACAATTAAGTAAGTCAGTAAAACAAAATAAGCTGTAAGCAAAATATAACTGAATGTTTCGTCAATGGTTTTACAAAGAAACAATATCACTTTATTTGTTTACATAAAAATTTCAATAATTCGTTACTTACAAAACGAAGCTTTTGTTCCAATGAGGCTCGGAGGTGCCTTGTACGACATGTGTTTGCACCCTGGAGTTGTCCAGCTCCAGGATGCAGTAGGCGTCTACGGTGCCGCTCAGGTTGAGCGCGCTGAGACCCCTGGCTGCGTGCACGGTCACAGATAACTGACCAACTCTGCTCCATGTGTCATCTAACCGGTACCATGACTGTAGAAAAAAAATTAAATAAAAAAATAATGTTGCATGGCCAGTGTAACTACTAGCGAAGTCCTTTTCAGTAGGTCGGTACAAAAACATGGTAGTGCACTTCCCATTAACTTTCCTTTCATATTGTGAGGGGCAACCCGTGCTCAGTTGTGGGCAAATGATGGGTTGTAATGATGATGAATGTACCCATGTACCTTAGGTCTCCGACATTGCGGTCGCTAAGGTGGTCTATCGCGTTTGTTTTACCTCTAGGAGACAAGATTGTGCAGGTTTTAAGTTTTAAAGTAAGTAAGTAGGTATCAACTTCGAATCATGATAATACTTAAAGAACACAGGTGGTCGAACCTGTATACGGCTCGCCCAAGGCGGTACCACCGCCAAACTAATTCTGCCATGGAATAATTGTTTTTCAACAATTGTGTTCCGGTCGGAAAGGTGTGAATCCCGGTTACACTTATACAATAGACGACCACCTCAGTCCTCACGGGTAAAAGAGCAGCTGTGGCCAGCTTCGTAGGTATATGACAAATACTAACGATTAACTACCATACAACGGATCACTTTATAAAATCAGAATGAAGATAAGATAATGAGTAAAGTTCAATACAGTACAGACGGGTTCTTGTAACTTGAGGCGAAAAAATATTACACTCATGGAGGCAAATGATGAGTGCTTGGAAAATATTGTCAAGCGTACTTAGATTAAACAAATATCTACCAATTGCACAATGGAACACTTTAAGTATATGATTAGTTTTAAATTACTACCACATTATGTATTAACCGCGACTCCGCCCGTATAATATTTGTATTTTTCATAGCTACATTCTGCTGATTTGTTTTATTTCATACAATGAAGGCATGAATTAATCTAAAGGAATATCGAAAAAATGTTTTTTTTTTTTTAGGATTGAACCTTATATTCGAACAAGTTTCAGTGGTTATCGCGTGATTCGTCAAAACGCACTTTCGACGAAAATGTATTTGGACGATAAGCACCTTTGACCCGAGTCTCCATCCATCCATCTGCACAATTTAATGTAGGTATTTATAATATTATTAGGATAGGAAGTAGGTACGAGTAGGATAAACAAAGGCCTTAAAACAAAAAAAACTAAATCTTTTTGTCATAGACGTTTAGACGCACTCGTAAGTAAGACAAAAACATCAGAGTACCTACAAACTTTTTTTGTGGTTTTTCCATATCTATGAATTTAACCCATCATTACCAAAGGACGGGTTAAGTAACGTAACGGGTATTCACACCGACTGTTAAAAAAAAAAGTTTTTATTTCGCAATTGCGCCTAATTAGTGAGTCTTCAACTGTTGTGTGTGTGTGTGTGTGTGTGTGTGTGTGTGTGTGTGTGTTTCTGTAGAGTCCATCTACACACTACAATCCCAAAATTCCCGACAATGCAATTGTAATAGGTCGTGGAGAAAATCTTTCCGTATTTTGTATGTATGAAGTTGAAATCCAATCTGTTTGGTAGAACTGTTGGCTGGTTATTATACCCAAAGGTGACATTTGAAGAAAAGAAATTTAAAAGTAGAAAAGTGATACCTGAATTTTGAGAAAAGTGTTCAGAGATAAAAAGGTCGATATTTGGGTGCCCCGTGAGCTCACAAAAAGAAAACTTATTGAAACTTGGACTCATTTGCAATTCCGAGTAAATGATAAAGCGTAATGAAACTACACCATATTTTAAAAGATTGGTGATAAGAAGTGGAGATCACTTGCGATGAGAATGTACGGAAAAGATCTCAGTCAAAGTGTGGCCGAGCTCCTCAGACTGTCGGTATCACAAACAGAGTAATGCGACATCTCCCTCCATTCCTGTTAGGTATTTTTGTTTCTATATTTAATGTCCTTC
>DWLO01002669.1:0-12155 GCA_018245335.1 Dalla quadristriga | reverse complement strand
TGCCCTCTGAATCCATTAGTTTCCCGCTGTTTTCTTCAGGTCGTCAGTCCACCTTGTCGAAGGGCGGTCTGTGCTCCTTTTTCCGAGTGGTGGTCTCCGTTCGAGGACCTTTCTTCCCCATCGATTAGTACCTATTTACACAAGCATAAATTCTACTGTGCGCATGCAGAAACGGTTCCTACGTTATATACAATTCCGAACAAAAGTATACATAGCAACTACCTACCTACCTACCTTTTTATAATAATAAAATAGCAAACTAGCATGCAGCTCCACCCATCCGCTGCCGCATGACAAACCTCGAATCGGACCGTAAAACAACCTGGAGATGTTAGTCCAGTCCAGTTAGTAGGTACAAGATGTTAATATTAATGTTAGTTGGTCAGTATTCGTTAGTATAAGGACTAAGGACTGTTAGATACTGTAAGTCATGTTAGTAGCGATTAGTAATAGTCCTTACGAAGCTGGTCACAAATGCGTTGCTACCCTTGAGGACTAAGGTGGTCGCCTCTTGTATGAGTGTGGTGTGTTTGGTTAAGATCGCGATCGCGAATTCACTGCTTCATCAATCATCATCATCATCATAATCATCAACAGAACAGCATAATAATAAATAGTCCACGGCTGAACTTAAGTCCTCTCCTAAAATATCTCTCCTATTATTGGGCAATTCTTCCTTATTTTAGCGTGGTGATCCACGCTGGGCAGTTGGTTGGTGATCTCAGTAGATGGTAATTATTTCACTGCTTAGTGTTTAATTTATTTTAAAATTAAATATAGTGCAGTCAGAATACATATTATTATGTGTGCCCATTTAGTTACACATAAGTGAGAACTTGTTTTCCCCTATGTAATTTTAGGTGTAAATTTCCATAAACTGTAAAATATAATAAATAAGAATTAACTGTCTTATTCGCATAGTCCGTTTACTAACTTATGTAAGTACCCTGTATAACTGACCAGATTCAGTTCAACTATGACCTTAAGTTCTTCGAGGTGTGATGTCATGCCGGTTTGCTAATTTACCAACTTGTTACTTTATTCTGTGCTTAATGGGATCCTTCAAAAATACAGCCATCAAATCCGGTTATTTGGCATAATTATTATTTAGCAAAAATTATCGGTCAAGTGCGAGTTGGGATTGTGCAATAAGGGTTCCGTAAGCCGTATTAAACTAGAGCATAAAAAATAAATTGCGCATGTAAAACAAGTTGTACGCGTGCGGAATCGAGGGCAATATCTAGTTTAATAATAATAGTAGGAAGTAAGTTTTCAGTTCAGTTCACCAGGGTGAACCGAATACAGGTTCTACCACCTACAAACATGTGCAACAATTGCTACACGGCTAGAGCATAACGCTTACATAGAACTTTCAACAACTATTGCTTTACCACAAGAGCGAATTGTACATAGGTTATACCACCTGCAAACCTGAACACGGCAACAGCGAACGGCGTGTAGTTTCTACCACCTACAAACTGTATTCCTACTATTTTTAAGAAATATTTCAGCTAAATTCTAAATAAACATTATAATTAACGTACACATCTAATAACCCTCCAAACTAAATGTTTCATCACACCAGATGGGTTGGCTGGAAGAGATCTCTTCTAGAGGTAAGCTCGCCTTTCTACAAGCTCTCCTTATTGAATGTGTATATTTGTACTTGTGTACAATAAAGAATGAATGAAACTGAAACGCATGTGAACGAATTTACCTGATACAACAGAAAATTTTAAACAGTTAAAAGTGTTACAGAAAGACGGTTAGGGCTAGAACTAAAAAACATTTGAGATATTAAGTTTACAATCTCTTAAAGTTTCATCAAAATTCGTTAAGCGGTTTCAGAGCCCATTCGCGACAAAAAAAAACGCACACAGCCAGACAAACGGACAAACAGACAGACTTCTAGAAACGGTTGATTATGTTTAGGTGTCATATAAATTTACTTTTTTCTATTAATCTATGTATTGAACGTATGTATGTATTGAACATTAAGCTTAGAACATAGACTAAATGTATACTGCAGATAATGTTATTGTATGTTATGTTCTGCTGTACAATAAAATGTGTTTGTATTGTATTGATACCTACATAACTTATCGTTTAAAAAAGAGGCATTATGTAGTAACAATCTACCAGTCAAGCTTTGGTCTCTTTTCTTTAAAAAAAAATCGAATGGAAAGTTGCAATTGGCCCTACTGGCCTTTACAGTGTTACCGAATAGGGTCTGTATCGATCCTTTGCTTTCTCATAGCATCTGAACACATTGATATATACCATCCGTTTATTTGAAGAGGCTCACTTCACTAGAGATAGGCTTTATATAGGATAGAACACAAATGTCACTACGATGCTGACAATTATTATGTCAAAATATTGTCAAAGTCAAGTCAATTTTTAATTGTCAGTTACCTACCAATAAAGTAAGGTTATGTATTATTTATAACTGAAGGAACGGGTTTTCGTAATATAAAATAGAGTAAAAACCTTGTGTGGCAGGGATCTTCAGGCCCCTAAATTCCCCATTATCATAGTTCCGTGTGCGGTACATAATTAAGCCAAGGATGTATTGGAATAATCTTTTTACTGGAACTATCAAGTCCACACACTTGTTAGGTATGTAACTGTAGCCAATTTCCAGTCAATTCGCAGTAATACCAATGCTTTCTAACTGGGATAAGTAATATTTACTAACAAGATTAACTATAACTATCAGTCCCAATCCACACATTACTACTACTAAAACTAATATTCCTATTAAGTAACACCTTATACTAACATGACTAAGTAACTAACAATCCCTCGTGGTTCTATTCGAGGTTTGTCTCAGTTATCTATAGGCGGCAGCGGACTACTACTATATATATATATAATACAAAAAAGGGAACTAAGTGTACGGTTTTTATGTTACAGATTTTGTCCGTTATGCGAGCAAGAAGACTGGAGGTAGTACAAAAAATACGAACTGCAAAGTGAGACCAAAACACAGGGGGTGGAAAGTTCAAGATGGCCATTTTGTTCAGCCTGGGCATATATTGGCAACTCAGAGGACCACTAGGTTTCATCCTGGCTTAAATGTAAGTTTATATAGCGTTATCATCACTTCATTAGTAACGCCAATGTGTTGCTCCATTGCTACATAGTATAAATATTAATGTTTGTTGGTTTGGTCCTTTGTTCTTCTTTCATGTAGAAATGGAGCAACAGATTGACATGCACCATCACTAAGCTTGTTTATAAGGTGGTGACATAGGGTTTTTATTCCCATAAAATATGTGGTTCCTGTGGGATAGACGTAGGAATTGAACACAGCTAGCTGCGGGCAAAGCTTAATCAATAAAAGAGATATTTGAAGTTCAGTGGAGAACTTGCCAGTTTGTATTTAGCTTACCAACACAAGGGTCCTAGGCCCTAAAGCCTGGCTATCCTGATGAAGCTCAATTTATTTATGTTTTTATTGTTGCACCTGTTCCTGTGAGAGGATGTAGGTGGTACATGTCTCAAAATTTACACCGTCACCCATCTCAGTTGCAGTCGCAAAGTTTCCTCCTTGGGAATGCTATTGTTTCAAATTGTTCAATATCACCACCACCTATGTAACTTGAGTGTTACTTTAGTGGGGTAATCATTTCCCTATAAACATTAAATTTATGAATGAATTTCTTTTGATCAACAAAAACAATGTTATTAATTTTCAGGTTGGTTTTGGTCGCAACGGCACACTGTTTGCAATGGAGGCTGGCAAAGTGGTGGTCACATGTGAGAAGTTTGACCCGTTCTGGGACCACACGTGGGTGCAAAGGATCTACAGTGGGCGAGAACAGCAAACCATATTTAAGAAGTATTATAATATCATACCAGAACCCCAGCATCAAAGATTCAAGCTGATAGATGAAATTTAGTTTTAGTTTAACAGTAGTTTTAGATATTGTTGATTAGCTTAATAAATATTGTGTACAAGTTTTCATTTTATATTTTTTACATATTAAACTTGCATCAAAAAGTCACTACTTTTCTGTTATGCAATGGATATCATATCACTTTATCCCAGTGGTAGAACTGTTGGACTCTGCTGGACTGTTGGGCCTATGGGTTCAAATTCAAGCTATCCTAGCTGACTGGTAGTGATTCTGGGTGGAGAGCTGCTCCAACCCTGTAGAAGTTAATGATGATGAAAATAGCATAAAAAACTAAAATTTACCTGGAATTAATTAAATATATTTTTTTATTTATGTGTATATATGTCTTATGGTTGTTTCGAATCGCAAATACCCTTGGGGATTGTGTCAATCATTCACGATTGACAAAATTGCAACATTGGAATTGGTGGGGATTTTGATGGGTAGCGGACATAATTTTATGAGTGCTTATAGTCCAGTTAATATTACTTAGCCCCATTTGAAGTTGGTCATAGTTGCGTTGCTACTCCTGAGGACTAAGGTGGTTCCCTCTTGTATAAGAAACCGGCAACCATCACCTTTCCGACCGGAACGGAACACAATTGCTTAGAAAACAATTATTATACGGGATAAATAGCCGTGGAGGGTGGCGACACCGCCTTTGGCGAACCGTATACAGGTTCTGCCACCTGTAAATAACAATTACTGAACATTAAATACTTGTTATTCATACTACATTAAAAAAAGTGGCAGACAATGAAAACTACACATTTTACCGCCCAAGACCCGAGTAGGTACATTTTTCCCCGGCCCGGGATCCAACCCGGGATCTATAGCTCGTCAGTCAGGGTTAGTGTAACCAACACGCCACATAGTCGTCCATAACAGCAGCACCATACCACAGTGTAAAAAGGATTTATAATCTGTGACCATACTAACCAGAACCCTAGCAAATAGGGTTGTCGACGACGATTACAATTTAAAAGCAAAAGTAGCAAATCATTTCGCTGCACAGTACCTGCGCGGTCGGCCAACAGATGTGAAGTACTCGAGTGTGACAAAAAAAATCAGGTGAGAGGAGATTGGCGATTTTCCGGTCCTGGAATGACGTCCGGTGCGCCCGGATGTTGACCAACGCCGGTACTGTATAAAGCTTATCGAAGTTCAAATCAACGGATTTGTAAATTCGGGTCAAATGTTTTGCAGCCTGTAAAATTGGAACCAAGTATTGTAGGTTTCCATTTGATAGCCGAGATGATTTCGACCTTCTACTCGGGAGGTCCAGGTTTCCAATCCGAGACTCCTTGACTTTTCTTACTTCTGTAGGTACGTTTCAAGCAATTAAATATAATTTGGAGAACATTATTAGGGAAATCTGCATGCCTAAGAGTTGTCCATAATGTTCTCAAAGACGCGTGAAGTCCATCAACCCGCAATTACCTTATGGCTTAAACCCTTCTCATTCTGAGAGAACACTGGTAGAGACTGTATACGGTGCGCTCAAGCTTAGCTGATATCGAAGTACATTTTTCAAAAGTCTACCTAGTCTTTTACAATCATTAAAATTATTAGAATTTGCGAGCGAGATGTACTCGTAAGAGGCCTCTTAAGCTTTAAACCTGTGACTAAAACTCGGTGTAAGTGGTAATAGGAGTTCCGGGATCCGAATCCTTGACAGTGGCTGGAACACATCACAGCAAAAGGCAACCGCACACCACCACAGTAGGTATGTGGGATAGTTTTCACTCGTTATGTCAACACATCACACAGCAAAAGGCACAGTAGGAATGTGGGATAGTGTTCACTCGTTATGTTTTCTTTTTCTTCTCTGCTGAACTGATTTCGATGGCAATTTATTTGTTAGCATTTTAGCCGAAACTAATATTCATACTGCGGGCGTTTCGCACAGCCTTTTCACTGCGTTTCATGTGGTTAGCGCCACACGTCGAAAGGTAACAATAAAATTACCTACTTAATAGTAATAGTAATACTAACATCATGATAGGCAAATCCAATAATTACTCTGTAGTATATTACACTATGGTAGTTCCTACCTACCAATAGAAGACATTTTTTCAGCGGGGTTGAATATAATCTAAGAACATTAGGATAAGAATCCTTGATTTATTTAACGTGTAACAGGTGTCAACTATATGAGAAGGGAACCAATAAGAATACAATTTTGACGTTGTTAGAGAGTTTGTACCCCCTGTGGTAGTACCAAAATAATCAAAGATTGTATTTTTCACTAATCTTTTTCAACGGTTCCACCCGCGTCAAATTAAAATGAACCGTAACATTTTTCCTTGGCTATGTTACTCTCCGGCCCGTAACAGCTAACATTAATGCAAAAAATTACCTCAATCCGTTGCTTCGTTATAGTATGAAGTAAAGACTAATCAACAAATAGACTTTCGCATTTATTATATAAGTAGTGATTTAGAATAAAAATTATGTAAAGCAGGTAGGTATGATTGAATTGAATATGAAATCAGTACTCAAATATTTTAAATTTCAAAAGCTTTTAACTACTTTTAAAAGCCTTTACGGCGTCCCGACTTCCATTATCCTGAGCTTAATCTCGGGGGAATTGTATTTGTATTATGGAGAATGTGATGTCTGGATGTGTTAGCCATTTGCAAGTCGAATAGTAAGTACGTACGTCTGCTAACAAGCTTATTTTAACGTTAGCAAGATTTAGTCTGCGTCCACATCCTATCTACTTTTACCAACTTAACTGTTACGTACGTAGCGAGTGAGAATGCTTTTACCATAATTACCACTTTTGTAGCTTTTCTAGGATACAAATAATCTATAAATAAATCTTATGCCTACTATATAAGACGGTGCTGTGGTTTCTAGTTCCTAAAAGGAATGTGTTTAAATAAATAATGAAAAAATAAATAAATGCTTACACACCCCCGCACTAGGATTCCCTGTGTTGCGGGTGGCGGACACACACAGAAAACAACATAAATTAACGTCCAAGACCCGAATACAAACATTTATTTGCCAAATAAATATCTGCCCTGGCCGGGGATCGAACCCTGGATCCACAGCTCGTAAGTCAGAGTCACTAACCAACGCGCCACGGGGTGTCAAGGTTTTATGATTAAGTATAGATGCAGTCAAATTTAAGATTTCTGTACAAAAATGTTTCATTTTATAATTTTAGATATGCAAGGTAGGTCAAACAGGAAATACCAGATTTCCCTCCCTCCACCTAGGGCATAAGTTTAGTACGCTTACGAACATACTATTAATTTATGAAAAAAAATATTGGTTATACACTTCTGAAATATCTTGGATACCTATTTTCATTTATTTCCTCTGATTTATATAGGACCAGTAGGCTATTTCGTCGAGAGTCTGTGCAGCATAATATTATGAAAATGTTTTTCAGTGTGAACTTTGTACATGAACAACCCTACAAGCTACATGTAGAACCACACCGACCCTACAAGCGTGGCAGTACGAGGGTGTCGGGGATTCCCACTTATAATTTTTCTCTCCGGTTGTATTACGCGAGCCTTCGCCCAATAACGCTCAGCACCCGCTGTTGGTAGGTATAACTCAAGGGCTAAATTAAACTTTTTGCTCCCAACTTGTCATGTGCGACTGGCCTTTATGGATTGGTTTGTTACTTTGCCCAAAAGTTTCGCTATGATTTTGTTGAAAAAAATGTTTCGGATTTCTGGTCGGCAATAAATGAAGGGTAGGAAGGGAACCGTAGGACGGGGTCGTTTACCTTTTGGATGCATTTTTGAGATTAGCGATAAATTGAATTAGATACAAGACCAACGATATATTTAACATTTTATGTATTGAGTGTAGCATCCGAGCAGTCACACACACATAGGCTTCTGTGACAAACCTCGAATAGGACTCTAGGAATAGGAGTTTTCCTAAAAACTTTTGGCCAATGGGCAAGAAAATTAAAAATGTTCCGAATTGTTCCTAATGAATTAATAATGATGTAGGGTGTTTGACATATACCAACATGCAAGGTATCTCTTTTAAGAGGCTAATTCGATCCTCACTTGAAAATTAAGTGGACGGATCACGGATCAATCACGGAGGACTATGGAGTTTTAAAATGACTGATGCAACTATTTCGTGTACGTAGATGGCCATAGTAAGCGCGCTCGAAAATATTTAACGTAAGCGCCAAACATAAATATAAACTTTTTTTACAAAATTTTATGGAATAAGAAACTTATTTTGGATTTTTTAGAAATTATTAAAAATAAAAAATAATTCTGTGAACTAATTCGTAAAAATATATTATAGTAGTGGCACAAAAAATTAAAAATAATTAGAGTCTTATAATTAGAGACTCATAATTATTTTTCTCGAGAAAATTTCACGTAATCGTGTTTTCTTTTTTGAATTGCTTAGATCATAAAATATAACCAAGAGACATATGTTCAAAATTTAGATTGATAATCCTATAAATGAAGGACAGTTTGTGGAATTGAAAACACACTAATAACCGTTGTATCACCCTAAAATTCTGAATATAAATTTTCATCAACGTTTTAGGCAGTCATTTAGTTAAATAAAATCTTGAAAAATTTAACGTTAAACGTGGCGGCGTCAAACGTTCGCAAATGATTTCCCATCCGAGTAGTTTTTCACGCTCATTTCGATTATCACGCAGTCCCCCAAGCTAAGAGCTTTTGAAAAAGTGACGCATTCCGTCTAAAAAACCTTTAGAGTTCAACGCACTCGAATTGGGACTCTATAAATGTAAGTATAGAGTCGAATTTGTGAAGTTGTACTCTAATTACGGTATGCTCTGAACAGAATGCAAGTGTTTCAGTAATGAAAGTCGGAGGTATTGTCTGCTCTCGAGTAACTAGATGTAGCAAGTCCTAGTAACTTAACTGCATTATTTCTACGACCTACAAAGTGAGACTAACATGAAACTGGGAATGTGCCATTTATTCACATAGAAATTACCTCACTTTTCAGAGCTGCATTTCGATAAGGAGATTTTTTTATAATATCGAGTTGTATAACGTGTTTTACTACCATTTAGTATAGTTACTAGATTTTTTCTGCCTATGAAAGAAGTTTATATTTTTGAGTCGTCATTTTCTATCGCATCCATTTATTTCAACGTTGTTCGAAGGCGGAGCTTACACTTATACGAGAACGATCATCTCAGTCCCAGCAGAGCAACGCATCTGCCGCTGAATGTGGCCACTGCATGGGCGTTTGCTGCTTCGATCACACAAAAATTCATTGCATTGTTTAGCTTACTCGGTATTCTCGGTAACGATGCTAGTTTTATTTTGCCTATGAAAATAAGTTTATATTTTTGCCCCATGACACCCGTTTGCAGCTTCGATCACAAAAAAAATCGTTGAATTGTTTAGCCTCTAGGTAACGCTGCTAGTTTTTTCTGCCTATGAAAAGAAGTTTATATTTTTGAGTCGTAATATTTTATCGCAACCATTTTAACGTTGTTCGAAGTCGGAACATAAAAAGAAATATTATTAATTTTACGTACCTACTTAAATACACCGTGAACCCCCGAACGCCTCCCCTTTGTAATTCACCTGAACATGTTTTACGATCGTCAACTTTTTCGTGTAAAACTTTTGACACTCAACCTGTAGCAATAAACATTGGCCCTAACGACAGGGGCAATTCCTGTTTCTTTTTTATGGGGTTACTTTGTTTTAATCTTTTAAACTGACGCTTGGATTACGTAAATAAGGCGAAGATAGGGAAAATATTCTTACCTTTTAACGTTGTGTCGTCGTTTATTGAAAACACAATTATTTTTAAATCTGGAAGTAACAACGTTATAATTTTTTTTTATTTTGAAAAATATTTATTTCCATTTACATTTCATTTTGAAATATGCAGTGATTGGGGTCCACCTATTATCTAAGCATGAAAAATGCTTGTGTTAGGGGGGCCCGCTCTTCCATTGCGTTTACATGAAGTAGTAGAATATGTTTAAATAAATATTTATGGATGACAACATACAACTTTCATACCCAATTCAAACCCTTCAGGGGTTGATTTTTTTTTGTAAAAATAGCTTATGGCATTCTTTAGATCTTAAAGTCTATATTTTTTAAATAGATTGTATAAGTTCGTATGACCTCGTTCTGTAGTTTTTACATGATTAAGTAACAAATAACCGACAACCCTACATATTCCTCTCACGTCCTCATAAACTTTCCCATTAGTTATTATAATAAGTAAGAAGCACCTAGTATTCTTGAAACTTCTTGTAAGATAATCATGATTGCCAAAGGGAAGGAATCTGCATTAATTATACCTAGGTAGGCTCTACAGCAGCACGGGACTTATCTGTGCGGATTTACGGATTTTAATCAGTCGTTGGCAAGACTTTCATTTAGCTTCTGCGGGATTACGTATAGTTCAGTGATGGAATTTAAGCCAGTGAGTAATCTAATAGAAGGGTAGTGATTTCTCGTCTTTAAGACAAGTTCTATCTTAAACGGAGTGGAGAGAGAAATTTGTTACAATTATTTGTCTGAGTTAAATAATTTAGACAAGGAATTTCATTTTACCTTACTGCGTCAGGTGGAGGGTGATATATTTCTGGAGTTTTATGTGTCTAGGGATATTTTTACTACATGAGGTGTTGTTGGGTTCGCAGACACTCTCGTAAAATTTGTTACTTCATTTGACTTTCAAGTCACTTCACTCACTTGGATCGATTGAGCGATCAATTGGCATTATTTTGAACATTTCACACGATCATACTTTCTCAACGCATCCAAGTAGACGTCGCGAGTCGTAAAAGTGTCTGCCGATCTTTTGGATTTGGAATCCAATGGATTAAAGTGGATGTCGCGGGGTAGATGTTGTATAATTTTCCGGGTCCACCTCTTAGATCTGAATCATGTCTTCAAAAAAGAAGTGTTTGTTACAATTCTTATGGCTAAAACTAAACGTCCTAGTTTCAACTGAAAACAGAGGTGTCATCAGTGTTTTTAACTGCAAAACCGGGATTTTTACTGTTTAATATGTGCTAAATTTTTTTGGCCCAGCAATATTAACGATTAACAGTGATAGCCGAGGGGTTAAGATTTCGGCCTTGTACTTGGGGGGTTCGAGGTACAAACCCCAAGCCTCTGACTTTTCAAATTGCTTTAAGGGTTGAGTTTCTCATAGGTGTATGAAGTCTGCCAATCCGAACTTGGCCAGCGTGGTGGACTACGGCCTAAAGCCTTCTCACCCTGAGAGGAGCCCTGTGCTCAATAGTGGGTTCGGTGATGGGCTGTGAGAGATAATGATACTATAAACGATAGCATACTCTTTACCTCTCTGTGGTTTTTGATTCGAGAATTGCACTAACCGTTGACATGTTTTCAGTTTCAACACGACACGTTTTTGTGGAAGTGCTTTTATTGAAAACATATTAGGAGAGCGTCGATTCGCCTGACATCATGTGATTTACATGACGTCCGTCGTAATTCGTAGCCGGACGGACGCTCAGTATAAATCAACGTTGGACCCCCGTTAACCGGACATTTATCTTGGCTCGGATAAAAAACCTTCGATCGAAGGGCGTGTCGATCGGATCGCGTACATTGCCCCTGTTTATCCCTTAAAGGATTAGATTTTGAATGTGTCAGTCCGATTTTTTACGTTGAGACAAATATTTTCTTTGCTATATACCTACGCGTTAATTACGCACTAAATTTATAAACGTGAATGTGTGTTAGTTTCTCCTTCTTTCATGCTGCAACAGAGCTACGCATTGACGTAATTATTTGCATAGAGATAGTCTTTGAGCCGGAGAGTGACATAGGAAACTTTTATCCCAGAAATGTGGACGGTCCCTGTGCGATAGACAAGGGAATTTTACAACATTTATGCAACAAATAAATTGTCGTTACGACTGAAATCACGTTAATATTAAGATTAGAGCCGTGGTACAGTTTCGTAACAGGATTATACGAAGATTTTCGCTAAGAAACAAAGGTAAAGGAAAGATTTACAAACGTACCAAATCAGATGATACATTCGTGCGCATTCAAAGGCGTGCTTCAGTTAAATAACGTAAAAAGATTGCGACATCGAGTATAATATTCATGGAAAGACATAATTTAATTCTCGGAGACAGGCTGGGCGGGCCAGCCCGCTGGAGATTAGAGTCGTTGTCTCGAAAAATGCGTAATGAAAGGAAACGCTTGCAAAATATGAAATTATGGACTGTGAGACGGTATTTCTTCGTTTGTACAATACATTAGGAGGTTATGT
>DWLO01002668.1:0-12156 GCA_018245335.1 Dalla quadristriga | reverse complement strand
GACTATGGCCTGACCCTTCTCACCTTGAGAGGAGACCCGTGCTCAGTAGTGGGCCAGTGATGGGTTGTGATGATGATAGAAGATAGATAGATAGATAGATTGCATATTCAATTTTAACCAGAGACATTTTAAGGATTTGCCGTCTATATTAAATGTCAGTTTTCTGGCATTACTGAAGAACCCGTAAACACCAAAGACCAGCTGCGTAAATACGAAAACAACGGCTGATTTAATATAAAACTAACAGTTGCGTATGTACTCGTACAAAACCATCGGAAACGATACGATATGATGCTGCTCTGCTGTGCACTTCTACCACAGCAGTACGAGTCAATGTCAGCGCGTTAGGTCAGCTCTAGTTTGTCCAAGGGGTCCACTTGTATGATTGGCAATGATCACCAACATTATGTATTGTTCCCTTTATCACCTGTGCCAAAAAGCCATCGCAATCCCACTACATACTCCGATCGTCAGTGACAACTAAACATTAGGCCAGGATATCCAGGTGGTAGAACGTGTATACGGTTTGTCCGGGGCGATAATACCGCCATGTGGCGAAAGAAATAAATGGAAGAAATGGATGAAATAATTCCGCGAAAGAAATGGATGTCCATATCTTTCGTGGAATAATTGTTTTTCAATCATTGTGTTTCGGCCGGAAAGGAGTGGATGCCGGTTACACATATGCCAGAGGCGACCACCTTGATCCTCAGGAATAAATTCGCATTTAAAACCAGCATCAATACTAGGATTACTTATATTTACTAACAGGATTAACTCACACTAACACCTCCTCCTATTCGTTTGTCACAGATCTCTATGGGCGGCAGTGGTTGGTTAGACTGCATGCTCGTTTGCATTTCATATCATATTCAAAAAAGGCTTCCCTGTTTGCCATTGCCATATGACAAAACAAAGACACAATGTGTAAGTAGGTATGAATGTTTCTTACAACACCTCATCAAAGATCTCTTATCAACACACCGTATTCTTTCCCATAAATCCCTTTTCAGACAAATAAAAGTGAACGTATTTCTTGTGAACGTATAATCAACTAGACGTCAGCCTGTTCAAAGAATATTGGAGTCGATATATTTCTGAGGACATGAGATAGTCTAGTGAGAAGAGTGCGGAATTGCCTGTCGTCTATCAGGAGCTCTTGTGGAATCAAAATCTAATGTAGATATACATTCACATTTTTTCAAGATTCTTATTCTAATAAAACTGGATTCCGAGAATATGAAACTTGGTCGGGTATTTCAGTGAAAACAAAAATACTGCGAGGAAATTAATGTTCAACAAGCGTCGACTGCAAGCTTTGGTTGGTTGGTTTAAAATGCTGTCTCTTATATTCGTTACAACATTTCAAGATCTAAAAATGATAACAAAAGCAATATAACAAAAGAGCTCATGAAAGTAGGAGTGTGTTGAGCTTATCGACTGAATACATGGCTGCCTTTTTTCGGGAGGGGGTTTGGACTGATTTAAATTTTTAGATATTTGGTCAGAATTTCATAATTTTTTGCTGTATTTCGTTATTTTATGTATCTGAGGTTCCAGGAGAGAATTACTAAATGAATGAACAGGTAACATGCGTTGCCTAATTGCTTCGAAAGACTAAACCTAAACTTCCATTATGTTCGAGGGTAAGATGACCCTTGTTTGGCAGAAGGCAGTTTCGGCAAATTAAGATAGGACCCAACAATTACAAGGACTTAAGTTGGGTAACCCGGACACAATTATAGTGGGTAGGTACTTCAACCTCATCTCTTATTATTTACATAGGATAATAACTTACAGATACGACAAAACCGCATTACAACATTTTGTAATCTTTAATTTCTAATCATACTCGTATTTGACTGACATTCCGATCATGTCAATCCCGCAAGAAGAAAATTTTATCTCGCTTTTAATTTACAGAATATGTTTGTTCAACTTAATTTTCATCACTATCACGATGAAAGGTTTATTTTTAAAAGATACTTTTTAATTTATTTTTATTTTTTCAAAGGATTCGGATAAAGGTCTTGATTATCCTACTTTAGAAGAAAGTAAAAAGTTAATAAACTCCGTACCTAATTATGGAATGGTACCGCCCCATTTCACCAGTGAGGTGGTAGAAAATAAATTTGTTCCTCATATCTTTTCAGCTTTATTGTTTTCAGATTAAAATAAGCTTCGGTTTTGTTCTTTTATGGTTCATGTGAACTAAATAAACAAAAAATTGGGTAGTTATATTGTTCGTTATACCAATAACTGAACAATACGTACAATAAAAACATGTGTAAAATAATTTTTAATCTGAATGAAGCTCTTCCGTTTATGAATTACGTATTCTTATTTCAAACATGTTGTGACTGTATCTCGTACAATGTTATTTGGGTCAGTATAGCTCAGCAACCCTTTCAGTCGAATGAAGTGTCTGTATAAAAACTTTGAGATAAGGGTCCAGAATAGATATCAAACTTGTTTAATATTCCACTTTGCCTTACCCAGGCTACTTAGTTTTGGATGTTTCTAATAAAGGAAGAATATTTTGTATAATTATGATTACTGAGAAATACAAAACCAATAACTCAATAGTGCCATTTCTCGTTCAAAAGCAGGATTTTGCCCCAATTGTAATACAAAATCGTGTAGCTCTTCTACATCCATTACTGGTATTAGCCCTTCAAATTACACATATCTGGCCCAACTCTTGAGGCTTCCATTTTGGGCGCTTTAGCCGTTGTCACACTACGATTAGCCATGTAAGTCGTTCACCCAATTAAGGGGTCATTCAAGGTGGCTCACTTTTAATGTATAACAGTCAATTCAGACAGAGCGACAAAAAGCGCACGTATTTTATTTGCGATAGTTAAAAATCAGCCTTGTCGAATTTTTCCTCTGTCTGAATTTACCCTAACGTAACTATTAAGATATTTTTACTACCTTTTTTTTTTTTCTAGAAAGCAAGCAACGACAGCTAATAACTTCAAAACAAAGCAAATTACCTGAAGCACTTCTATGATAATAAATAATCGCTGACCTCTGATATTTATAAATACGTGAACGAACAGAATGTTCTACAACTACACTTTAAGAACCGCCAAACATCACATTCTCTCGTTCTTCGCAAAGAGTTTACCTTACTACAAAGTTCAACTTTGATACAAGTTCCCATCTTGGACTAGGGTCGCCGCATGAGTAATAGTTTAAAGTTATGCTTTATTTAACAAACAATTTATAAGAGGCTTATTATTATACCCTTTATTGCACCTTAAAACATATACAAAAGTTTTACAAAAAAAACTTACAGCTCATGTACAGACAGACCACCAAAGGTAAGAATTTATAAATAGGTAGGGTGCGCAAAAAATAACAGGTAAGGAACGAAGGGAGGAACGCAGTCATTTTAATTCGAATAAATAGCAAAGATAACGAATCTCTTATCAAAATTATATAAAAAAAAATAAAGTTGGTGTGTTTTTTCTATGATTAAAGAAGCGGCTAAGATACTCACGACAGATAATACTTTTGTATAAAACAATATAATCTTTTGAAAGTATGTGTAGCTTAATGAGGCAGACATTTATGTGACAGATAAGTATTTTGGTCCAGCTAGATAATAATTGTGATGTCGTTTATATTATGTCCACGTCACCTATAATAATGATTCTAGTGTGAGGTTAGGGAGGTAGAGACGAACCTACTCTCTGTTTACAAGCAAATTGTTTATTCAGTAATAGGTACTTTTCTTAATATTTTAAACAATAAGATATCTGTATACACGAACACGAGATTTGTAGAGTTCTGATTTCGTTTCAACAAAGGTAATATTTAAAAATCTATTGTAACAATCAGATGATCAGTGAGTCTGGTTTTAAAACATTTCTACAAGTTACATTTCTTTTGTTAAAAACCACAATACTTATTGCTTCTACACTTATTGTTACTATTATTGTGTAACATTTTAACAAGACAATACCGTTTGCTGTATTGTATCTGATATTTTTAAATAAAGCCTTTGTTAGAAACGATTGAAATTTCTTGAAAACATATATACATTTAAATATATAAAATTATAAAGAATTCAGAAATTTCATTATGTTGAAGTACCTACTTATTGTAGCTGACCTCTTACCAAATACCAGCTACTTAAAAGAAATGGATATGAAAGAACCTTGAACCTTAATATTATGGTTACAATATTTAAGTAATTAAATAACTTGAAGGAGGCCATTATCAATTTATTATAGAATTAGCCTCACATATTTAAAACCACACCTGTAAATACTAATAAGTGCCTGAGCTAAGGCGGAAGGTGTAGCGTCAGAGGATTGTCCGAGAGCGATCGTACAGGATGTTTTATCAGATAAACAACATTGTCCGATGTGCCGAGATTCGAATCTGCAACCTTCTCCGAATATACAGAAGAAGCCCATCTCCAACCGGGCTACCGAAGTGGCTAACCGTAAGCGAAATTTCGCAATCCAATCGTCTTGGTTGAACGACACGGATAAGGTCGCACCTTCGTATCTCATCCGCGGTAAACATTTTGTGGGCCTCGAAATTTTCTAGATTTATCTAGCACAGTGAATGAAAATAATTTAAAAATCATTCGGCTTATTGTGTTTCTGTTGAACGCCAACTGATAACCCAGTTTATATTAGAATCTGTTAAAATCTGTTGATAAGCATCATCATATTCACCTCCGGAACCTTCTTGGTCATTTGAGACGTTTTCTGTGCGAGTCCGCCTCATAATACATTGAATCTTATTGCTAAGAGAGAATGTTAACGCGTGTATAAAACAAAATACTACTTCTTACGTAATAAACATCAGTCTTATCGCTCGTCCCTCACGCTGTGTAAACGTTAATAAACGGGTTCATTGTTTATCGTAAACGGAGCTTGACATTGCAAGGTCGAGACTCCCGCGACCTACGTTCATGTGTGAAACCCGTCTGATAGATATCGTACAGATGGCTTTTCCCGGCTCCTACGAAATTTAATAATGTTTCGTTTTCCTTGACGAGTCAGTAAATACCACAGGTAAGTTGGTAAGTTAAAAGTGGAATGTAACAAACCTAGAATAGTATTGCGAAAATAGGATGGTTACTATAAGTTATTCCAGTTTGTATAACTTAGTGTAAGTCCGATTCGAAATCGATCACAGATGCGTTGCTAGTCTCGAGTTAATATTTTTGCACAAAAAACAATAATCATAATCAATTGCTGTAACCTTTTCAGTCGACGTGGATAAGACGACCTGCCGAATGCTGGTGAACCGAAGAACACCTGAGGTTGCTTACACAATAGTCTGCCAGGAACATTGCAGAGAGCAGTTAAATATTTTATTCCTTTTCAATTTGGGTTTACTGTCATTGTTTTTGATTACGTATTCTTATTGTCGTACTGATATTATCAGTGTGAAAGTTTTCGAGGATGGATGGATATTTGTTACTCAATCACGTAATAACTACTGAAAGGATTCTTGTGATGAAAATATTATTTGCCAATTTAACTTTGTGTAATACATGAAGTTACTTTGTATAATCTTATCATATGTTAACAATAAATAAAATGGGCGTATCGGTCTGTGATATTAAAATTATTACGGTCAATCATTAATACATAGTTATAGTCCAAATTGTTACTCATTTTTCTTAACAAAAATTATGGATCGTATTATCTGCAAATAAAAATTTATTATTATTAAATGGAATATGCTACAAAAAGAAAACCCAAACCTACCGTTTTTAGAATTTTTGGCTGCTTGTTGTTGCTGCTGTTGGTTTGTTTTTTTTCGTCGCGAATGGCCTCCGAAACCGCTGAACAGTTCAAGGATTATATTGTACTTGTTTTAACTCAATACCTCAAACGGTTTTTTAGTTTATAGCTCAGAATACTTAATTGGTTGTAGCCAGTAGCGTCTGTACCACAGGGGTCCCATTTATAATATCTTTTCACACTCATTTCACGCGGACGAAGTAGGGAATCCTAGTATTAATAATATTTTCGTAGCAATGTTATTGCAATTTTATGTTTTACTGCTTTTATTATTGGTCTCTATAAAATGTAGTTATTTCAGAAGTTATAATGGTATTTTTACTATAATTATAATTGTTAAACAACAGGCCATGATATCACACCCGGTGGTGGCTGGCATTGCTGGCAAGAGCCAAGATGGCCGATGGCCAACTTTCTAAAAACCACTGAAAGCTCCCCATAAACCGATATTTTTCTACAAATCACCTTTTTCATGGCATACATTTGTGGTCCACATGATGTATATGCTTATATCCATGAAAAAAATACACCCAAATTATATGAGAAGTATTAGTAGATGTTAAATTTCTTTTTATAAATTAAATAATTTATTTTAATTTATTACACGTTACAAGTAACAATATCATAAAGGAACTTGGAACGGTGGTCCGACATAAGGGTGCCCTGTTTTGTATGACCAACACCTTTGGAATCATACAATAGATATATTTGCAAGCGAATTTAAAACATCATTATACACAGCCAGACAGACAGAAAGACAGTAAAAAGAAAATCAACGCAGACGTAGTCACGAGTACCAGCTAGTTCATTATATGTTCTGTTTTCTTACAGCTTCTCTGTAGCTTCTGTCCGAAGCGAACCTATTTCGAAAGTAGGGATAGTAGGAAAGACATGAAAATAATTTATGATTTGCCATAATGCCATTGGAGCATTAGCCGATAGGGCATTTTGCTATACTGGTAATAATATTATTATAGCGAGCACTCAACCTTTTTGCTCAATACTTTAGGCTAGTGGATGAGATTCGTGCAAAAAGTATAAACCTCCGCCTAAGAGCGTTGTAAATTTGTGTAACGAGGCCATACTCATGTTAGAGGCGGGTTGGCAGTAAACCCGTCGTGGAATCTGCAACGCTCGTCACACGTGACGTCACCGTCACGTACCGCCGTGTACTCGTAAATACGGGTCTATAGTTTAATACACATAACGACCCTTTTATCGCACGTTCAGTGATATACTGGCATTGATTTTTGGGAAAACGCAAAAAAACATTCTGCTTTTTTGTCCGGTGCAAAATCACATTAGAGTGAAAGATATTCATGGCACGCTGTGTCAACTAATAATGCGCATTTCATTGTATTTCAATTTGAAATCAAAGATGACGTTAACAAAAGCCTGTGAGTATGCATAACTCAATTCGAGCCTGTCATATTAGGTCTGTATATCATTAAGGGTGCGATATATCGATGAAAAAAATAAAAATAAAAATAATAATATATTAAAAATGAGGAGCAATGTTTGGAGTAATACATAATCAATACATTAAATATGTATCTGGGGTAGGAATAACTATGACAGAATGTTGGTGACGAAATTTATTTTTTCAATCCATGGCAGCCGAGCGTTTAACGTCCGTAAAAGGCTTCGGTACCGACACATTTTCTGCGTCTTGGTATAAGAAATAATACTAAAATTAAACGGTTTAGATACAAAGACAAAACGCAGGAAATACTATCGTAAATAAAAATACCACATTTTTTTGCCAAAGTAACAATTCTGAACGCAAGTATTACAATTCGCAATAAAATTATCATTATCACGTTTCCTACCAGGAAGTCTCCAAATACGTACCTACCACAAAAATACTAATGAGCGATAAGTTAGCTATCATTACTTTATAACATTATTATTGTAGGTACTTCACTTAACTCTGTCGTTTTGTATTGTGTTGCTCTCCGTCGGTAAAGCGTGGTTTCCGATAGCACTTACGAGAACGGATCTGTGAACAGATCAAAATAGTACTACTATTGGCACGGGTCTCTCTTCATTATTGAGGAGGCCTAGTAGTACTAATAGTACCCTATACTATCTAGACTATAACTAGCTCATACTATGTAGGACCATCTAAGTTATCAGTCGCATATAATGTAGGGACTATTATAAGTTCTAATATCCGATTTCACCAATCACTTCTAATCTTAACAGCCTCCTGAATTTAGGGGACTTTTTTCATCAGTATATTAATTTGCACATATAAGTTAACTTAGAATAAAAATTATTAAAATTAATTTTTATTAATATTAAATATATTAAAATGTTAAGAGTCTTAAGAGTCACTTAAAAAGGAGACGCCTAAATTTACGATTACCCTAATATTAAGGATCGTTGGTGAAATCAGGCATAATTCTACTCTATTGACAGTATGGGATCGATTCAAACCGGGCGCCTGCGTGCAGCCTAAAATTATATGTTGTTTAGGAGTTGAGGCGAAATTAGTGCATTCGCAATTTAACGGCTTTTAGTGCATGCCCGCCAGGTCAGTATTTAAGTCGATATTAATCCAGGAAGCATGAAATAGCTCCGGATCGAACGCTTCTCTATAATCCGATTGGTACCCGGAGGCTTTCAGCGGAAACATGGGAACAGTCTCGGGAGATCGCATTGTGGCATTGGTAGGTAGGATTAATAACTCATGCGCTACCGCGGGGATTTTTAAGGTACCTGAAGTTGGCACAAAGCAGAATCAAATTGCATAAGTAAAAGAACTGTTTATTTTAAATGTAATATGACCATCATAGCCCATGAACATCTGTGACGAATTTCGAATAGGACTGTGCGAGGGACTGTTAGTTTGGTAATATTATAAGTATCCGTTAGTAATAGGACTGGGAGTTGGGACCTGTTAGTGTAAGTAAGTCCTGTGAGTAAATATCAGTAATTGTCCAGTTAGTTATCATTAGTATTTGTCCTATTCGAAGCTGGTCACAGATGCGTTGCTATCCCTGGAGACTGAGACGGTCGCGTCTTTTATAATTGTAATCGGCATCCACACCTTTCCGACCAACACACAGTTGTTGAAAGACAATAAGTAATTTCAAAGCAAAAATGGGCGTGGTGGTGGTACCGCCCCGGGCAAACCGTACATAGGTTCTACCTCCTGCAAATGTTACTAGAATTTCGGATTAAACACACAAATTAATTTTGTGAATAATTTCCAATAGCTATACCTAAAGTCAACGTTATACGAACGACAATGTATTGCTCGATGATAAATACTGTTAATTTGTTCCAGGTAACTTCCACCGCTATCTACACCTTAATACGCAGACGATACTAGGGCGAACAGTTAGTTAAAATAAAAATCTTGAATCTAGGAAAATAAATAGGTAAGTACTTACTGTAGCTGTTTTCGTGAGTAAACCAGTTGGTTTTCCAGAAGGCTGAACAATTTGAGAAGAATTAAGGATAGAACGTTTAAGGCACTGTGCATACCGAGACACTTTTTGCTAACACATCACAGAAAACCGTAGTTGTTGTGGCCGGCAACGGCATCGGGACAAAGTCACCGGTTGCTACGTCTGGACACTGGTAACAAGGTTCGTTGCTTGTTTTCAGAGTGTTCCATCAGTGCCGCGATGGAGGACGATGAATAAACATATATTTGTGCAACAATTTACCAGTACTATTTGTACGGAAATTAATTATTATAACGTGTACACACTCACTCCCCCGCACTAAGATTCCCTGTGTAGCGGGTGGCGGACACACTAAAGACACAACGCAATTTAACGCCCAAAACCCGAGTACAAACACCTATCTGCCAAATATATATCTGCCCCGGCTGGGGATCGAACCCGGGGCCCACGGCTCGTCAGACAGGATCACTGACCAACGCGCCACCGAGTCGGGTATTATTGTAATATGTCTTCCACTAAAAACTGTTTACGTATGTCTGCGCAGGCTGGATGATTTCGTATTGATTGTATAATTATAATTTTTCTTTTTCGAATGGACACTTGCTGTTGGCCCTACTGGCCTTTACAGTGTCATCATAATATAATAATCGTTGGTAGCTTGTATCCGACACTTTACAGTGTCATCATAATAATATATAATAATCATTGGTAGCTTGTATCCGACACAACACAACGTTTGCGCAGCGCCTTAGGTTTTCGTTTGGCAACCTCCATGGCTCGTTGGTGTAAAGTACACTACTGAATCTTGAAACTACGCCAGTTGCTAATCGAGTCGGTTACCACCTTATTAGTAAGTCGCAGAATTCTTACAAACGTGACGTTTTGTCAC
Source organism: Dalla quadristriga (assembly GCA_018245335.1). Taxonomy (NCBI): domain Eukaryota; kingdom Metazoa; phylum Arthropoda; class Insecta; order Lepidoptera; family Hesperiidae; genus Dalla; species Dalla quadristriga. The sequence goes on along the minus strand of DWLO01002668.1, from coordinate 2,077 downwards.
GTTTTGTGTTAAAGCATCGATCCTCACTTGAAAACGAAGCGGACGGTTGATAAATTTAATGTGTTACATATCTTCCTACATACCGGATATATACTCGTAATATATGGAAGAAGAGAAGATTACGTATATTGTTTTAATTTGTGGGTAAAATAATATGTAGGTATATGTTATTAGGTAGGTTATTAAGTAGGTACCTATACTAAAATAATAATGACACTAGTCGGAACATGTGACAAAATGTTTAATATTTTATTATCAGTATAATGGAGTCAAGAAAAATAACGTTAGGTGGGAAGAAATCCTAAAATACTTTACTATCACAGTATATTGCCTTACAAACTATTGCAAATTAGCTCCAGGGCTTATACCGCCTGAACTGCTAACGCCTTTGCATAGTTTGCATACGCCATTCTAACGTGACACCCCTGCCTATAAAGCGAGGCAGAGAGGATGCGCCCGAGGAATTCCCTGCCACATACAAGCTATAAATTTATTCCTTGTTTAAAGCGCCCATTGCCCCTTGGTTTTGTCGCAACTGATCGACTAAGTTGATTTAAATTTAGTTTAATTTAAAAAAAAAACTTTAATCAATACGGTTAAAAAACCAATTACATTAATTAAGATCAACTCATTTAAACATCTCGCTCACAGAATCTCAGCAATACTGACAACATATTAATTGATTCTACAAACAAACCACACTGCGCAGAGAGCGTTTTTAGTGTGTTTTCATTCCACAAATTTTTCTTCATTTATAGGATTATGAACCTAGTTTTTTAACAACTTTTTTTCATACTCCTATCATTTAAGATCGAGAGCTGTCAGATGACATACTTGACGCCATCTTGTTTCTTTAATTGTCATCCAAGCTACGAGTATGAAGAGTTGAACGCGGTCCAAGACAACATTAAACAAAGTGCATTTGGGCGACAGTTGGTCACCTCGTGTCGATTAAATTACCCGTTACCACCCAAGTAGTCGTCATATTTATTTATTTACACTTTATTGCATTTCTACAATGGTCGGAATTAATGCCTAATGGCATTCTCTACCAGTCAACCGTTGGCGATGAAGGGAAGATGCGGTAGGCGTTATATCCTCCTAAGACCCAGCAACCTTCTCAAAGAACAAAATTGTGATCATCATTGAGTCCTGCGTATCGCTAAATTCGATATTACATTATGACCGAACGTACTACATAAAGAACAAAATAAATATCACTGTTCAGTCCATACCTGCATACATCCATACCTCATATCTGCTTTGTCGAAGTGTAGTGACCGTTCCAAGCTTAAGTCGAATTGGAGCAGCTTAGTAAAAAAAGGGGCTTACCTATAAACCCAGGGTACCCAGCACTGCTCTGCTAATGGATTGTAGCCAAATAAATAGCTCCAACTTGTTTGTTGTTTCTTGGAAACGCTTCGTTACGTCCAAATCGTCGTAACAAACATTGCTTAAACTTTTGTTGTCCATGCAAAGTGCTGCTCAATTTGCCTTATATTGCAGCTCATTAATTAAAGCACCCTGTGTTGCCACACATTCAGTATATTTTTTCAGTTCAATCTTATCTAACCAATAAAGAAAATTAGAGTGTCTATCTGTGATATTAAAATTAAGGTCAATGATTATTTGGAATACGCTATTTATATGACACCTAAACATAATCAACCATTTTTAGAATTTTTGTCTGGTTATCTGTCTGCGATTTTTTTGTCGCGATAGGCTTCGCAGATTTTGATGAAATTGTCAGGGATTCTAGAGGATAAACTTACTCGTACTTTCCATAATCTCACACGCTTTTTTAGCTATAGCTCTTAGCGTCTGGGACCCCAATCATCCCATGTTTAATTTTTTTGAATTTCACAATTCACGCGAGCTTTTCCTAGTTAATAATATTTGTCAACAATTCATTTATATTTATTATTAGTTATTTTTTCTTGTTTTAGTAATTTTTGTTCACTGTCGGTAACTCACTTACACACCCACATTATAACATCACATAATGTATATTTTTTATATTTTATTACAATGGACACGCAAAACTACAATTCATATTTCATATATATGACACACCAAC
>DWLO01002667.1:0-12156 GCA_018245335.1 Dalla quadristriga | reverse complement strand
GGGTGGCGGACATATACAGAAAACAATTCAATTTAACACACTCAAGACCCGAGTACAAACATTTATCTGCCAAATAAATGTCTGTAATAATGTATGTCCTTTATGATAATGCTTTTTTAAAATACTAATATTATAAACGCATAAGTTTGTGGGGCTGGACAGATGGATGCTTCTTACACAATCAATAAAAAAACTGCAAAAGGATTATTTTTAAATTTGCTGTGAAGAAGACATGGAAAAGGACATGGGGTACTTTTCTTAACTGTCCTAATGAAGAATAGAAGACAGTTTGTAAGGTTTGTAAGTAAAAAATAACTTTACGCGATCGAAACCGCGTGCAAAGGCTAGCTACAATAATATTTTAAAGACGCATAATACTGCATATTATTATTTTAAATATTAATCCATTACTATCTTCTATTGACCGCAGTTATATATTAGATAGTAAACAGTATACTCTAGCGTGTAACTGCCGATGCGACGCCCTTTTATTTTCCGAACTTGTCTGACACACTGCTGTGTGTCTAGATACCAAACAAAAACCTAATTGAAAAATGGGTCTAGTCCTAATTGAGACCAGTCGTCGCAGTCGAGCGATTCTAATATACGGAATTGCCGATGTCGAACGAAAATTACTCGAAATCGAGCGCTCGACATGAGGCGGGCGATTCAAAAATAGAGCCCGTGGTCGCCAGCACCTTATTCAAGAGGCGACTATCTGGGTCTCAGATCAGAACAACTAGAGATGGTTAAGAAATAGATTAATTTCTATCACTATGCGGCAATGGTTTATTTTCGACTCATGTTTTACTTTCGCCGTCAGACCAAAAGTTTAATGCTGATACGATGAGAAAGCTGTAATCCGACAGGACGAACACACGACGATTACAAATTAATTTATACCTTTACCGAGCATTTAATTAATCGTCAGTATCGTTTGGGTTCCTTAATTTGGTTGCGTTAAGTCGATCTGCGTATTTCTTATTCATTCAATAACAATAACTTCAATAAAAAATTAAATAAATTAAGTCAAATATAATTCTGTGTTAAGCCGTGGATTGTTTAGTAAAATCCTTATCTTGTATATTTTCAAGTGAGGATCGAGGTATCCTCTTAACTGACTACATTAGTTTTAAAAGCTTTTAAACACTATTATACTCAGTAGCATATTTTAGCGCCGGGATGAATGTGCGCTTCCACCATTACGCGATTTCGCGCTCCTTTTGATACTAAATTAATTAAGAACACCATAGACCGCAGAACTATCAGAACGGTCATTTTAGTTATTTACCTACTTCCTTGTAATGTGGTCACACGTTGGTGGCAATAATATAAATATCACGCTCTCGGGCTTTCAAAAGCATTGATGAACAGACGAACCAGAACACAATTTTATTGTTGAAAAACAATTATTCCACGGCAGAAATGGGTGTGGCGTTAGTGCCGCCCCGGGAAAATTATATCCAGTTCTACCACCTGGTAACCCCAATATACCGTCAGACCCCAAACCTGGTAATTGAAGTGGATAAACCAATAGGCCGGTTTATTGTAGACGCTAAAGACCATTTTCCGGGGATGCGGTGTTGTAAGGTGAACCCGTGTAAAAACAAAATGCTTGGCCAATGTGCTAAAGTTAAAACAAATAAATGCCTTTTGTCTCTAAGGCTCAGTACACTGTACATTATACTCGTACCTTGGCAAGCGAACGCCTCTCTACAGAGTTAAGAACGGTAGTGTTATTAATTATGCAGCAACATTGGCGTTAAGGCACCGATATGTATTCATGTCCGAGCTTCATTCCAAGATAGGTGCCAGATAGGGATGAAAATAATACAGCTTCAATTCAAGGTTAACTACAGGCGCTAAGGTATCGTTTATGTATTCATGTTAGTTTAATTTCAGGATAAATAAATTTTACACTCGTAATTAGTTTCATTCTCCAATAATATAATTCAGGCTCCAGATGAGAGGAGACCCGTGCCCAACAGGACCAACTAACTTATTAAGAGAAGTTGAAAATGTAGTGATGAGTCGATGAAGAAGTTATAAAATACCAACGCTGTTTCAGGGAAGTTAGTGGCCAACTCGATTTGACGATAATAACTAGAACGCGCTACTTAATGTAGGTACAATCCGAAGCACGAATCAGGTCTTTGTTTAAGTCCAAGGTCTGTGGGCTTTTTAGGTCTTACTTATAAACGTGAATTACAGATTATTAAAGTGACGGTTTCACTAATTCATTAGGTCTTCCATTCGGTGTTGCAATAATGTAAATATTTTTCGTTGTAAGTTTCATTCTAAACTCCCTCACTTTTTTCACTTATAAATAGTGTTTATAAGTGAAAAAAGTGAGGGAGTAGGTACTTAACGTGAAAAACATTTGTTACTTAAATAGGTACTAAGGATACTGATTAACGATTATTTATAAGTAAGGGTCTTTATCTTTAATATATAAAAGGTGTAGGTTTATCGGCAAAATTGTTGGACTTGAAATTGAAATTGAACTGCGCTCGCAGACTGATGGGGACACGTGGGCGGAAGATGCATACTCATGGCACTGCAGTGTAATTAAACGCAATATAAATAAAACGGCGTGCAATTTATAGCAATCTCTCTCCACATACCACCCGTCACCATTCCACGTAATGCACACTCAATTGGAATATTATGCCCGCAACCCGCCACTGATGTGCAAGATGATAGTTTTATTAACAACATCAACTGAAAAGGTTTAGTCTTCAAGCGAGTCCGATTATTATGATCATTTACTAATAATATATGTTACTGGAAGTGCATGGTAAATAGTTGGACTTGGTTTTATTAAGTATCATTTAATCGATGTAAATGTTGAACATGGTTAGGTAGTTAAAATAATAAATCTTCACTTAAAATTTTCACATCTTTTTAAAAATATCATGCTTTATCTCATTCACATCCTGATCCATACCTAGACAAAATGCGGTATAATAACATGATATCCCTGGCTCGTTCAATTGCCATTGTTTCCACACCAAACGATGGGGAAGTATAGGTGAACAGTTATGTGATAAATTATTATGCTAATAGTAATAAGTACCTACTTAGTTGTCCGCGAACGGTCATTGATATTGTGAATAAATTAAGTTTACACGCGTAAGTGCCGCAGTAACATATTCCATGGGATTAATGTCGTAGTGGTGAGAATAAATGGAAGATTCATGATGAGTGTCAGGAAACAACCATTAAACAATATATTCCAGGAGCTGAGACATTACCTATTTACAAATAATGTTTGTGCCTTTGAATGACACGAATGTCACAATGAAAGCCACGTTATTTTATCCATTGGCATAAACAGATCTTTTGAAGCAACGGCAAATAATTATGCAGGAATTAAATTTTACCTTCTGCAATTGGATGGGATTCGTGCTTTTTAGAGATGGGCTGAAGACTCTGTACCACCCAAGTATCGATAAAACCGATGCCCTCCAATGGTTCACTAGCTTTGTTGTCTTAGGACGGGTCCAGCAATTAAAGCCTGTCTGAAACCCAGTGCGAGATTTTATCGAATATTTACGTTTAATTGACTCCCTGTCTATTATTCCTTACTGCCCAGTTTCCATAGTCACCATTGTCATAAGTTCCATCCTTCCTACTCATTTTTATCTCATACAATGGCTTTTAAGACCCCTTGAATTACATGAAGTGAACAACTAATGCTAGTTCAAAACTCCACTTAACTTCTACTATTATACTGTCCGCCTCGTTATTCGAAGACCAGTATGTTCGCCATTAATTATTGCAGACGAAGCACGGAAGTATAACATTGTTGTGACAGAGTAACTGTTATTGCTGAATAAAACAAATAACCTTCCTGAGTAAATAATGCTCTTATTAATAACTGATACATGCAGAAGTTTGTGGGCGTAATAACTGTGAGGTAGATAGAAAGCCTTTGGCTAATATTAAAAAAATTAATTTATTAAAACTATGTTTAAATTATTTATTTTTTTGTATCGGGATAAAAAAAAAAATAAGAATTTAAGCTAAATAGAACTTATTTTCTTAGTAAACTAATTATATTTATGTAAGTATGAATTATAATACACACGAACTAGGTTGGATCTACAGTAGTGATTAATTGTCATCGCCATTGGTGTTGCCAGTGCAGCTGCCGCATCCGGTACCTAGATTAGGGCCTATACACAACATATATATGCAATATTTAACTATTAACGCGAAAACAGATATCAAAAATATTTTTTTGGTCTGTATTTTGTGCTATTTAACACCCCGAATATATCGTAATTAAGATGACGATATAATTTATAGCAGATTCATTTTAACCTGAATACGTTGTAAAATACCTACCCGAAGAAGCGTTGTAAAATATTTGTACAAAATGCTCATTTGTCACAGACGATAAAATTTACTGACATACGGAAAAATAAAACATCTTAAAAATGCATACTTGCGAAAACCGCTTGTACGCAACACACGAAACGTGTGTACTCGTACCGGCACATATAACGCAATGAAAATAAGTCATTCCGCTTGTACGCTACGTGACTAATTACCCCCGCGATCGGTGCAGACATTTTGATGGATGCGTAGGTTCAGACAGGACCTAGATAGCAGGGCGTTACATGAATAACAAACAATGTAAATCCATTGTATAGTACAGCAGGTTAATTGCGTGGATCTCGCCATGTGATGGGTCCTTACAATTTTTTCGTGGTATTCATTGTTTAACATTGTGTTCTTACTAAATAAGTTGAATGAATACTGCCCCCAAGTATATACAAATATAAAAACTAAAGATCTACTTCGGATCCCGTCCAAGGTCCGACTCAGGGGATTACTCGAATAGCCCAGATCTACGCCAATATGAATAAAGTATACATCCTTACCTTGCAGGCCTTGCAGCCCTACAGCTCGTGCAAATTATGTACCTCTTGAATGAAACTTATTTGTGAATTCATCGAGATTTTTCTCGGCACCTGACATTATGATGCAAAGTACTTCAGTTATTTGTACAATTCCATTAGGTGCTTAGTACGACTGAATTCATTACCAACAATTTTAGAATCTCAACGTTCATAAAACTATAAAAAAAACCGTGTCAGTACATTGAAGATATTTTCGAAAATCAACTTGTGTTTCATTATAACGATTTATCAGAAACTGTTGTTTGAAGTTGACGTTGTTTTATATTGTTTATATGTTTATTTGTTCGTCTTTTTGTCAATCTGTATGTTTGTTAGAGTATCAGATAAAAACGACTTAATGAATCCTAGCGGCAATTTACTATTCGAAATTATATTTATCAACTTATAAGCTGTTTCATTACGATATAACCAGAATTACAGCTAGAGACATCGTTAACGCGCTCAATAAGTAGGAAGACCCTAATAAAAGGATTTTCATTATTTACTCCACGGAACAAAAAAACACTACTTCTATGCCCGATGCTTATTGTATTTAATTTCATTGTAAAGTTAATGCTTGTCGATGATAAAATGATGCCTCTACATTTCTAATAGACAGCAGATTACACAACATTTCTATTAACACCTAATACAACACTAACACCTTACAAACAGTCCACATAGTCCTTTTTTATGTGAATAAGATAGCAAACGAGCACGCAGCTGCACCAATCCGCTGCCGCCCATGACATCTGTGACAAACCTCGAACAGGACCGTAAAAGGAACTGGGGATGTTAGTCCAGTTAATATGGGATGTTAATAGGAAAGTATACGAATACTATGAGATGTTACTTGGTTAGTCTGCGTTTGTATAAGGACTATGGGATAAAGGACTGTTAGTCCTGTTAGTCGGTGTTAGTGATTTAGTAGTCGTTGGAAATAGTCCTATCCTGTTCGAAGCTGGCTACAGATGCGTTGCTACCCTTGAGGACTAAAATGGTCGCATGTTGTAAAGTGTATCCGGCAACCACACCTTTTTAACTGGAACACAGTTGTTTATAAAAACAATTAGTACACGGCGGAAAAGGGTGTGGCCGTGGTAATTCCCCGGACGAACCGTATACAGGCTCTATCACCTAAAAACCTACTACCTACTCCTACTCGGTTGTCACAGCTGTCGGTCGCATGCCCGTCTTCTATTCTCATTCCGTAAAAAATACCACCTGCCCTACGATATTTGGCTCTTACAAGCCCAATCTGTACTCATCTAAAAGTACAGCGTGTTTAGCTGACTCGGCTACAGCCAGACCCGCCCCTTCCTCGTACTAGCTAAAGTGTGAATGAAAATCTATTAGTATTTTTCTAGCGCTATGAATGAAGCCCATAGTTAAATGTAGATAAGCAACGGGCATGAATATAGTGAAACTTTATACGTAACATTCTAACGATCTGGGACGCGAGAATATAGTGAACTTACGTGACCATGTTTAATTAGGTAACTAAAAACACAACAAGTACAATCAGTTATCAGAGTATTGCTTAAGAAAAAAATTACAACAAAATAAAGGCTGATCTCACACCACCTTACTAAAGTTTAAGGCATAAGGCAATATAGACATACACATCACAATATATCTTATATATCTTTGGCCTTTTATCCTACAGATAACTGACGGCTTACGCAATGAATAGCACATGGGACGCTTCATCAGCAAATAGGGTTATCATGATCGAAGAGTCCGTGAAAGCCCGAATAACCTTATAAGTTAACATGCCATTACTTATTGCTATTCGTTTGTACTAAGTAATTAGTTAATTTCTTCTCCGAAATCAATAAACAATTATACATTCTTGTAGACTTATATATGAGATCCATGAGCAATGACGTCAATAAATCACATTTTGACCATTTATTAAAAGTACTTCAATTGACTTGACCGTCCCAATCCCTAAAGTCAAATTAATACCAACGCCCTGTTAGTACAGTACTGCCGATTACTTCACCAGCTAAGTGTGTCAGTATTATTATGGAAATGTATTCCCTTCTGTGAATTCATTAATAATTATCAAGCGTAATGAATGGAACACGTCGTACGAATGTCTCCAAGGGAAAGATTTGCGAAAAGTAATTTACATACGTTCAACGGCGTGGCATTAAATTACGGTAGAAATAATTATATCTCAGCGATTATGCTGTGTATGGGAGAAATAATAAAGAAATTGTAGTGTACGAGACTTTTTTCCAAGTTTCAAATCTAATTCAATATCATTTTTTACGTATTTTTCGTGAAATATTCGTATAATTTCATCACGAATTATTCACTATTCTTGTTATATAAAACTTGGTAAAATAATCTCTATGCATATTTTTAATATGCCTTGTGGTGGCAAGCAGAAATCCTCTTCCCGCGCGTGTTGTACGAGGCTAAGGGAATAATAACAGAGAACGAGCAACAGCGTCCTCTGTGCAGTAACTACGAGTACCATCTGCTGTGATCACCAACCCGCCTGCCCAGCGTGGTTATAACGGGCAAATCCTCCTATTTTTGGGAGAGGCCTTAAGTTCAGCAGTGGACTACTACAGGCTGTTGATAGTAATTATTTTTAAATAATTTGATGGATTACACTTCTTGGCCAGTTCTATTCTAGTCGGTTTTTCGAATAACTCTATCGTGAGTTTCGTTTTATTAACGCAGCGAGATATACATCAGATATTGTGCCTATTTGAAGGGTTTTACTAATGTCGTAAAGAGGGATGTAGAGTGAAATGAGATACTCATCGCGGCTTATGAGTTTTGTTTTTACGTCCGTGATGGCATAACGTTGTTCTGGGATACAAGAAACAAAATACAAAACGTATGTAAGTAAGAATATGATATGTATATGTAGTAACGGATACATTATATATTATCATTATTATTTTACTCTTTATTGTACACCTTAAAAAACACAATGGATTACACAAAAAATACTTAAATTCTAAGGAACAAAGGGCGGTCTTATAGCTAAGCAGTGATTTCTTCCAGACAACCACATTGTGAATACCATATTCTCGTAATAATTATATATCATGTACGAATTTATATCTGAATGGGTATTTATCAAAGATAGAAAGAAGCAATCAATAACAGGCTTTTGTTTATATGTAACCGAGACATTTAACTGCGACTGCTGTACCATTTAATTATATACCACTATATTAATTTACTATGTTTAAATTCTATGAAGGTTTGTTGTCCGTTCTATGAACGCCTATTGTGAAATAATAGTTTATAGAGATGAGAACAATATCATTATCCGCTTTCACAGCGGAATTACCAATGTGGTTTTCATAATATTATTATTCGCATAAATTTTACTGTACAATATTAAGCTTTCGAATCCAGATGTTTATACAAGCGTTGGATCATGAATCCCTCCCATTGTTACAAATTAACTTAACATTTAAAAGTATAAGGAAACTCATTAAAGCATTTATCGATCTGTGTGGTGTTCTGTATGTGTACCTATGTTAATAAGAATTAAACAATTAAGTGAAGTGAGTGTTTATTTATTATTATTAATTTAAAAAAATTGGGTCCAAAATACTTTTTACATACGTTGCCTGAGCTGCAACTATTCTACATTGCATTTAACAAATTAATTTTATAATTAATCCTTACTAATATTATAAATATGAGAGTGTGTGTGTTGGTGGTTTGTCCTTCTTTCACGCTGCAATAGAGCGACTGATCGACGTGATTATTTGCGTATACATAGGACGGAGAGTGACATAGGCTACATTTCATCTCGGAAAAATACACTGTGGGTTAGATAAGGGAATCTAGCCTCGTTCTATAATAATCGTCTTATAGTTTTTAGTACCCACTGCCGGATGATTGAATATGAACTCCAGATGTGGGATATTTATCAAGAATCTTAGGTGTCACATATCCATCCAAGGTTGCAATCCAAACCGCTTACGGTTTATCTAAACAGCTGCTTTTTCTGAACCATCGAGCAAGTAAGTTATCTAATGAAATTCCAAGTAAGGTTCCCCTGTTCACCGAAATGTACTGGTCACCACACAATAGTTTTGGGAATTTAGTGGGCGTTTTGTATTCCCCGCGGATTCGAGTATCAGTAGGTTCGCCAACTATTTAAGTTATTTAGGGACAGTAACGTAAATCTTAATCGCTGGTGAGAGTTGGAGTAATGACTCGTGAAGAGGACTGGCCACGCATAAATCTTAGAAGCGGCGAAGTTAAAGGTCTTATCATTTACTATTTATTCCACAACATCTAGCGACGATAATAATATGCGACATAATCTACTTTATTAAAAATTAAATAGGTCAAAATTAAATATGATTTTCCTAAATTAAAATTAAACACCATTTTAAAATTTGTATGGTAGTTTAAATTCATACAAGTTTAAAACTTGTGTTTAATATTTAGTGTAGTAATACGAATAGATACCCTACCTTACCTTTATGTTACCTACTGACCCTTTAAGTGTGTATTTTCTAAATATTTTAAAGTCTATTATTGTATTTTCTTTTCATCCTTTCTTGAAATAGAATTGCGTAATTCTATTTGTAAAAGGACCACGGACAAGCTAGATTGCAAGAATGCAAGAATTGCATATATTATATAAGAGAAACTATGTTAGGAGTTCGTGTCAAACGTTCTAATAATGTGAAATACATTAGAAGGATCATACTTTTAGAATGTTTATTCTCGTTACTTTTTTGCTTTTTAACACTGCATCACTCCGCAGCGTCAAAGAAGGTGGCCTCCGAAGCATTTTCAAATGAGTTAAGAGGCAAAATCGATAGAGTACAATAACATAATCTCAGTACAAGCATACTCAGTACAAGCGTACAAGACTATTTAACCAAAGAGTGTTCTAAGTGACCTTTACGTGCGTGTTTGTATGTATGTAACATCTGAGACATCTAGCGCCTAAATCTGGTTCGATTTCAATGCGGTTTTTTTCAGTTTAGGAGTTGTAAGTTGGTTCTTATGGAATTAAAAGCGTCTTGATTTACGAGCAGGAATATCTTGTATAAATGCGAATCTTTCAGAATCTTAACTTACTGTCTCGTTATTTTGCTCAGTTATCTATTCTCGACTTTGCTATTGGGACTTAACAAAACATTATTGGTTTTAAAGTGACGGAGCCACCAAGAGTACTTAGGTACTTAAAGTAGGTATGTATCTCAGCAGCACAGTTATACAATTTAATTAGCAGGGGAGTGTGTTACGGAGAACTGACTGGAAACTTTGTTGTTTTAATTAATTCACGCGACAAGAGAACAGTGCCGTGGCTTTCGAGTTTTGGGGCAAATGAAACTTAGAGCATCATGCAACCAACCTTTGACATCGTGAAGTTAAGTACATGTTTATTAAAACATTGTCTTACATACTGTAGTATTTAATCTGTGGAAAAAGCACGTAATTGCCATGTAATGTATGTTGTTCTACAAGCATATGTTTTGGTTTGATATCGAATGTTCTGACTTTTATATAACATTACGCTAAAATAAATATGGATTGGCAGACTTAACACGCCTTTGTGCAGATTAGAGAATCTCAGGCATGCAAGTTCCCTCAACATGTTTTCGTTCTCTGTTACAAACGAAGTTTTACTTATTTGTTTTAAGTATCTTTGACTTAACGATTTCAATAAAGGGCTAAGTAATTGTAAAAATATCTCAAATTTGAAAAGAGAGGTGCAACGTTATTATGTTCCCCATAAATTGTATGTGTTGTCTGTACAAAAATATATGTACCACAAGGTCACGCGCTAACCGAACAAACAAACAAACAAACGGTGTAGCGTCTGTCTGCAGCAACACGGACGGATCAAACAAACACTGTGCAGACAAACAAACCCGAGCGCGTGTCCTGTATATTAATTAATAGTTTAGAATAGACACGGACTAGGCAATGGCAGTAGATTCAATTTTCAGCCGAACACTACTTGCCTTAGTGTAACCTTTGCAATTCCTGAGTATAAAAGCTCGCCAATAATGAAGAAGACTGAGCTCGGTGGTAAATGTGCCCTTTACGTATGTCTGTCCGTCACGGTTGATACATTCGGATAGGCTGGTAGTTTATATCAGTGCAACCTCTGCAATGGCGCAGAAAGCCTGTACTTCGAGTAAGACAAATAGGTACTAACGATTACAAACTGGAATTACTAATATTTATTACCAGGACTTACTTAAACTAACAGTCCTAGTTCCCAAAGTCCAATTAGTAACGAATACTAACCAACTTCTGCCAATCCCCACTTAGCCAGCGTGGTGGACTATGGCCTAACATTTCTCACCTTGAGAGGAGACCCGTGCTCAGTAGTGGGCCGTGGGTTGTGGTGATGATGATGATGATGATTACTAACCAACTCCTATTCATGCCTTATACTTACTAACAGGACTAAGTGACTAATAGGTAGTTCCTGGTACATTCCTATTCGAGGTTTGTGACGGATGTCTATGGGTATCAGTGGTTGATCGAACTGCATGCTCTGCTATCTTCATGTTATATGAGAAAAAAACCGCGCTAAAAGTCTCGTCTCTCATAATTGAGAGGATTGGGTTCATGTTCACTTTGATACCACTAGGAATTGCTTGAAATCGGGGCTCTTAGATAGATGTTGCTTAGGTTTGGGGTGGCTGTGTTTAGTTAAATAATGGCTTTCTTAGATATGCAAATCAGCTTTTGCTTAGCGTCAACACGAAATTGGTTTAAGCAAAGTTTATAATGCATATATTATTATCTAACTTACGCTAAATCTCGAATCAAGTTTTAAGCTTTAGTTACGAGTCTAGCGGCTACAACTTCTACGCCAGTTCGTGGTCTGAAAACTAGTTTTATTGATATAGGTTTCCACGAAACTAATCTTGCAGTTGGCTTGCTATCTCAGATTTTGATATACATTGCGAGATTAATTTCATTATTTATGTCTAGCAACACGAGAAATGATCTCGCATTGGCTACTGCAGCGTTTATATCATACAAGGTGTTGTGCAGACGTTCCTTCGCTTTACCGAGAAACTTCCGTAAATCATAAACGCCGCGGCTCTGCTCGTGCAAAATTCATTCATACATACTTTCTTCCCCAATTCTACCTTCTTAGGGAATTAGTTTTTAAGGATCGTGTATTATTCATAATATTTTATGCTTTATTGTTAAAGCCTTAAAACAAGGACTACAATGGGTGGACTTAATGCCTGATGGCATTGTCTACCAGTCAACCCTAGTG
>DWLO01002666.1:0-12156 GCA_018245335.1 Dalla quadristriga | reverse complement strand
TATTAATCTCCGACGACGATAATAATTTAAGTCTGTTTGTTTTTCCAGGCTGACATCTATTTATTAGATGATCCGCTATCAGCCGTAGATACTCAAGTAGCTAGACATTTGTTCGAAAAATGTATAAAAAGGTAACCGTATATGTATGACAAACAATAAGGACTGTTGAATGTTTACAAATAATCTAGATAGTACATACCTACCATTATTTTATAGATATTTGTCGAAAAAAACGGTGATACTAGTGACACACCAACTACAATTCATAAAATCGGTTGATCAAATTGTAATCATGGATAAAGGCAATGTCCTTGCTCAGGGTGATTTCGAAAATTTAAATGTAATTAAAGCGAATTCCCTTTTTGAGATATTTCTCAGATTTGGTGAATTTTAGTCATTTAAACACGTTGTTTTTATAGGAGGGTGAACTATCAATAATACAGTTAATTCAAGATAAGGTTCGAGAAGTAAGAGAGGACGATATTACGGGCGCTCAAAGTACATCGACGGTACAACCCAGTACAATCAGCTTAGCCAGACCCCACCGGTCTCATTGGTCACTTATATTTGACACTAGTATTGCGGTAAGTTACGGACTGCCACAGGATTTGGCCAAGAATCTTCATTGAGTAAATAGTGCCTTATAGCGCAGAATTCACGAGTCAATTTCGCTTGCCCTGATCTCATATCATTTTGCTTTGATTGTAAAGTGAGTCTTAAGCTTCTCAAATCTCTGAGTCTAAATTAACACAATTTAAAATTTTGTCCTTAACTTCAGGACCAAAAGCAAACAGCAGAAACGCAGACGAAAGGCCGCGTGCAGGGATCAGAGTACAAGAACTATTTCTTGGCAGACGCCACCTGCATCTACGTTACCATCGTGCTCTTCATGTTTATTTTGGCCCAGTTCTTCGCGAGTGCCAGCGATTATTGGATAAGCCTATGGTAAACTCTTTACCCTGAATGATGCTGGGACCGATCCGAGCAAATTCCCCACTTCCTCTTTTGCGGGCTGACATTATTGATGAGATGTCTTACTTACTGCAACCTCTGATGGGTGTGCGTTGCGACACTTGTGTATTTAAATATGAAATTATCAACTCGTACTAGTCAAGCGCTTTGCATATCATTCTTGCACACCGCTTCTTCATTGTGGCCAGGAGCCAAGTAGTGGATTGTATATGTGAAAATCAGTGTTCAAATCCAGTCGACACATTCATCGCTGACTACCATCGATTGGAATAGGTAGGTACATATAAACAAGCGAATGTACCATGTTCATTTTCCTATTTAATGGCTCCTCTACCTCCAGTAAGAAATGGAGAATTGAGGTTGATGGAATCTATTCAATTTCAATCCTTATTTTTTTCACAAATTTTTATTTCACTGGGTGTGCTTTGCGAGAAGCTGCGCCACCAACCTTTTTTGAACCAAGTTTTGCGCTTCGGACTAAACGGTGATTAAACGGTGTAACAGTAGTCACACATCTTAGTCCTTTGCATAACAACGTAATGTGTCCAGCTAGTAAAGATACCTGCATCACATCGCATGTCTGAGACTTTTTTTAATTCGAAGGCCATGTGTGAAGTGTGGCCCAAAAACCACTGGTTTGAGTCGTCGATATCTTAATTCGAGATGGTATTTATCTTCAGCGTTTACTAGTTGTATCGTTCAAATATTACGTTCCAGGAGTCGAGCCGAGGATCATTTAACTGGAGATACTACAATGGACAACATGGTGTGGGCGCAGTATGGCATACAACGAAAAGCTTTTGTATTGATTTTTGGCATTTTTACCATAGCGACGGTCGCTATTGCATTAATCAGGGCTTTCATGTTCTTCTCCTTGTGCATGAAATCTTCAATCAGGTCTGTATACGTGGTCTAGATACCAGACTGTTATCTTAGCTGTTTAGTTGTATAATTAGTTAGACCTCTGTATAATATTATTATTTCGGCATTAAACGAATGTCTTGAAATTGACAGTGAATTGGGTATTTAAGGTTCTTGTTGTATGTTTGAAAACAAGACTTCGCGCAGCTCGGAGCATCTCGCTTAAATTCAATTAAGTACCCGGCAATTTTAGCTTTCGTGTTTTTAAAGATGCTAGGCATGATGTTGGGCATTGAGGTCATGAATTAGCTTAATATAGATATTTTCAGAAGTAATTATAGCGTTGAATTGAATGGTAGTTTTTTTATTGAAAGCCAATGTCCAAAAAACTAACGCTTTGCCTATCGGGCACCTGCAAAATACCTAACAAACACGACATTTGGGATAAGTTCATCTGCAACTATCTAAACAAATTTTGCAGATTGCACGATCAAATGTTTGACTGTGTATCACACTCTCCGATGAGCTTCTTCCACGCGAATCCCTCAGGAAGAATTTTGAATAGATTCAGCAAAGACATGGGCTCTATAGACGAGTTGCTTCCTCAAGCAATGCTGGATTGTATCCAGGTTGATTCCACCTTAAGAATGCTTGAATTATTTTCGAATTCTTAGGCCATCTGATATTCTACAATACTCACTTTTCAGATAATGCTGAATTTAACCGGAGTAATAATAGTTATATTAGTTACGGACCTAACATTACTGATACCAATAGCGACGGCGTTGATCATTTTTTATATATTTCGAATCATTTATATAAGAACGACTGGAGCAATAAAACGTTTAGAAGGAATAAGTAAGTCTATGACAATTTTTCAGTTTGGTCGGTGTTAGCGTCGATCTTAGAACATAGCAAGCATTACACGAGAAAATAACAGATGGAAAGTTAAATGCATCGATTTTAAATAGAGGCTTTCTATGGTCGTGCACGTGACAGACGTCATCTTACTTCTTACTAGTCTTTCTAATATTATAAATGCGAAAATTTGTTTGTTTGATACGTTTTCACGGCTAAACCATACAACCGATCTTCATATAATTTAGTACAGAGATAATTTGAATCACGGAGAAGGACATAGAACACTTTGAGAAGCCGAATGCTCATCATAAATTGAACGCGTACGAAGGTCCGGGCACCAGCTAGTTTATGTATGATTAAAACAAACAAATATGGTTGAGCTGTTCATTGAACTGCTTTAGTAAAGTTACCATTTTGCGTGAGTTGCGAATTTTTCTCTATGACTTTAGTGAGGCTTGGCATTGCTACGTCACTAGTCGGGCGGGAATATATTATAATAGACTAGTTGTTGTCCGCGTTAAATTTATGATTCGGGCTTAAAGTATCCTTTGACCTTCTCTGTGACTATCTCTGTACCAAAATCAGTGAAATTCGGTTGTATATTTATCTTCAATTTACACATGTCATACTGTTAAGTCTTCTGAAGGGGACGGCGCGTACGCAGTCCCCACTATCAAAAATAACGCGTCCGAGTTATCCACATTAGGGATAATCGCAAGGGTCAACCCGTCCGAAGTGCAATGGTCAGGCCTCGCCCTGGGGGAACCGCCTTCCTGATCACGGTGTCCCCTACGCCAGGTAAGTATGCTTAATTTAGCTGCGCCCGGACTACTTACGTTAGCCATTAGAAGTCTCAACAGCGTGATTCAGAGATAAAATTTGTACCGCCATCTAGCTTTCCACGTCGTAAACCATAAGACAGACTTGTCACGATTCAGTGACGCCATCCAGCGATATGGCAACCTATGGTCTTGCATTGCACTGCACATTGTCTTGTCGGAAGCTTGTCGGGTATATAACGTTTTTGAATAAAACATTTTGCTATACAATGACCCTCGGCATGATCCGCCCAGCAAATATCTACTGATCAATCACTGGACTGGGGAGTATACGTCGAAAGATAACTTACGTGACTAATCACAATAAAGATTAATAATGTTACAGCATGTGTTCTCTCAATAAATTAAAAAACAATTACACTCGTTTTGGATAGCTACGCAAAACACGTAAAATAAGATCTCGCTTCATCGTAAATTAATATTGGTCAGGGTCCGACATTGCATCCTGTTTCAGGTAGATTATTTTGGACCATGGGTTGTAAACACAATTTACCACAATGTTTCCCTTTTCCATTCTATTTCTATTCCAGTATGTACTTGCCTTACTAAAGATTGGTGTTCTAGTTAATAATAACTTAACAGCTCGCAGTCCAGTGTTCAGCCACGTGAACGCTACAGTGCTAGGCCTGCCCACCATCCGGTCGTT
The DNA here is from genome assembly GCA_018245335.1 of Dalla quadristriga. NCBI lineage: Eukaryota > Metazoa > Arthropoda > Insecta > Lepidoptera > Hesperiidae > Dalla > Dalla quadristriga. The sequence goes on along the minus strand of DWLO01002666.1, from coordinate 7,977 downwards.
CGGAGCCGAGCTGCTCCTGGCCCACGAGTTCGACCGCCACCAGGATTTGCACAGCGCCGCCTGGTACCTCTTCATATCGTGCAGCCGCGCCTTTGGATATTTCCTCGACGTCATCTGTCTGCTGTTAATCATCTGTGTCACTTTTAGCTGTTTGATGAAAACTGGTTTGTAGTTTCGAATGACAGAAAAAAGTATTACTTAAATCATGCTTACCTACTATACGGTAACCAGACCGGTTGGAGTGGCAACGATAAGGGGAGGCCTATGTCCAGCAGTGGACTTTTAAAGACTGGTGGATGGATGGACTAACCACAAATTCAGCTAGCCGTGAGGGTGACCGTAAACAAAAAAGTGTATGCTTACCTAGCACAGCTATGTGTTCATGCTAATGTTTATTATATTTTATTTTTTGCTGTGTCCAAGGGCCTCAGAGCCTCACTGTTGAAACAAGTATCTTATTCGTTATAATATTATATCGGTCAGAGATAACTTTGACACGAGAGCTCGCATAAAGTAGTATTATGAAGCAATCATTTCCACGAACTTAATAAAAATAATTTACTGATTTGTTAACAATTTGGTCAAAATAGACGTCGAAGGAAGCAGCGTGGGTCTCGTGATAACGCAATCTATATCGCTCACCGGCGTGTTTCAATGGGGGATGCGTCAGTCCGCAGAGATGGAGAACCAGATGACGAGCACAGAGCGAGTCTTTGAGTACACAAGGTTGCCGCTAGAATCAATTGTAATGATGGTAATTATTAAACTGTTGTTGTAGTTATCTAAGCTATCATCATTATCAGCGCTGAGCACGTCTTCTGCATAGATTTTGAGGAAATTAGCAGACCTTTCAGAGATGATGCGTTAAAAGTTTCTGGGCTTTGCAATTATAAACTGATTACAAATCATATATAATATGATCAGCATGCTATCTCTGTGAGCTGTTAGTCGGGTTTCTTGGTGTACAAATTTCATGATTTTATCGTGTAGCGAAATACCGAGGACTGATATCTCATCAAATGGGCTTTGCGAATGTGCGCTGTATAAAGGACTACTTTTTAGATCCAACGTAATTTATTAGTTACTGAATGATAACTATACAATAATAATAATCATGTGAATTCAATATAGGATTCCGGTCAGAAGCCGCCCGCTGGATGGCCATCAGAAGGCGCAATAAACTTCAACAACCTAAGTTTAAAATATACTCCCGATGGAAACTATGTTCTAAATAAATTACAATTGAGCATTCTTCCACAGGAAAAGGTAGTAGACCCTATTATAGCATTTAAATTTTATTGATCTATATAATTTTAAATATTTGTTTCTACTATTATAAATTTAAGGGATATCTATTGCATCCTTTTTATAGATTTCACATAACATACAAACACCCAATTTGTATACCATTTATTATTTCTGGTAGATTGGTGTCGTGGGCAGGACGGGTGCAGGGAAATCGTCAATTATCCAGGCCCTGTTCAGATTGGCGTACCTGGAGGGTGTCGTCTCAATCGACGGAGTAGACATTTCAAGCATATCGTTAAAAGACTTGAGAAATAAGATATCCATCATTCCGCAAGTTTGTTGATTCATATCAATTAATATTTTAATTTAAACTTTAAAAAATCATAATACCTTCTGAAATCTTGGTCGTGTGTTGAATTTACAGGAACCCGTACTTTTCAGTGGTAATCTCAGAAAGAACTTAGATCCATTCGATGAATATTCCGACGACGTATTACTTAGAGCACTTTATAAGGTGGAACTTTTATCGGAGGGAGATGAACTTGGTACGATAAATTATTAATCACACAATCATCAATTGAACCGCAATTTTTAAATTATTTTAACGAATGAAAGACTACTTTAACCGCTGCTTTTTTTCGTAAATTCCAGCATGATTTTGCGTCTATTTGATTGTGCCAATCCTGTCCTCAAATCTACTTATTCAACACACATAACTCAAGGCTCTTACAAACGGACGGCAATTTATTAACGATCGCCGTCGACACTGATCGATCGACTGTAGGCGACCTATGCAAGCATTGAAAAATTGCAGTTCGCGTTCAAACAAATTACCGACCGTTTGAAAGAGCGCTCTGACCTTCAAAGGTACTCTCTACAAGCCCGTATCAGACTGCGGGTCAAACTTCAGCGTCGGCGAGCGGCAGCTGGTCTGCCTCGCGCGGGCCATTGTCCACAACGACAGAATCTTGCTGTTGGACGAGGCGACCGCCAACGTGGACGCGCAGACCGACGCGCTCATACAGTCCGCCATCCGGGAACACTTCAGCTCCTGCACCGTACTCACTGTCGCGCATCGCCTGAACACTGTCATTGATTCAGATAAAGTGAGACATAAATATTTTCGGTTGAAATAACCTGCATACTCTGGGCACTTCCTGATAATCAGCACCATGGTCTAATGACCACTGCATAAGCTGAGCATGCCACTTTCGCGTCATACTGCAGCACAGACGGGACGGGATATAATATTATTGTTATTTTCAAGTACTTGTGTATTGTGTTCTGCAGATTATGTTCGTAATTATTGTACTGTGGTGTGCAATTAACTTATTTTATTTCTTTCTACCTTCCATACGGTTCCATCGTGGAGGAAACTTGATCCTGGGTCGGACTTTTAACTTACGTCGGACGAATGGCGGTCGTGACCTCGTAATAGAAGATTTTCACCAAAAAATCTTTTACACATAAAAGCCGCCTGATACTTGATACCATAGACAAATATTCGTCTTATACTAACTTTTTTCTCAATGTTCAGATCCTTGTCCTGGATGCCGGCCGCCTCATGGAGTTTGACCACCCACACACACTTCTGCAGAACAAAAAAAGCTACTTCCGCAGGATGGTTGCCGAGACGGGCCCATCTATGGCACAACTGTTGCATAAAATGGCCGCCGATGTAATGACATTTATCTGAACTCTTGCATACTTTTACATTTATGTAGTAACTCATGTGCGACCTATTCCGTATACTCAGGAACTATAGTCCTATTTGAGTGTGGTTTCCCGTTAATTTTATCTCAAATGGTCTCTTAGGTTCTTTACAACCACTTTACATGTTTACCATTTTACCTTTTTTTCAGAATTACGAATCGAAGAAAGAACAATAAAATGTATAAAAAAAAAACTTTATTATAATAAATAATGTCTTAAAATAATATATTTAAATACATTTGATTTTGCGATTTACGTGACTCTTTTGCTTTTATTTATGAACTAATCCATATCAAAGACAAGCAGCCTAAACTACCTCCATATTACAGTTGAGGCTAGCCAGCTGAAGTTCCATTCTTTTCTTAAATCCTTGCACTATGGTGTCCATTCGTCTGAAATGAGTAGAGAAAGTTGACATAAAGTTAAACACTCCTTTTAAAAAATCATAACTCCAATGCATCATGCATAGCATGTATGACAGTATAGTATAGATTATAGGATTTTAAAACAATTCAAATTTTTAATTAACGCGAACTGTTAACTAAATATTTACTTGCGGTAATATATGTTTTATCGAATGGACTTTTGCTGTTAGCATTACTGGTCTTACAGCGCCGCCGAGCAAATTAATAAATGTATTCAGTACTTACTTTTTATCCTCTTCATTGTCCAACGGTGGCACCCCTGCCACAGATTCTGATAAGTAATTCCTGAAATAAGTTTTGAATATCAACATTATTCCAACAATACGTCAAAATATCTAGGAAGATGTCTTGAAGGTTCTATTGACATTCAATTATCGCAATATAAATGGTGAATGAAAATTCGTTAGCATGCCATCTCATTTAGCATCTCACTCGCTCGCACAATCTCACATTTTCAACGATTCTAAAAGTCTAGGTATACTTTTGAAATTATTGTTGTTCATTATCATTGTTGACATTAAAATTACAGACATTTTAGACACATTTTAATTTTCATATACCAAATGTTTGACGAAGAAAAATATCGAGACAACTTAAGAATTGTTTTCACCGTTTATCTCTTTTAAAAACTAGGTTTACGAAAAGTAAAATATGTTGAAAAAGACCGTAATTTTAGTGTCAACAATGCTAATGAACCACATATTTCAAAATTCTACCTACTTTTACGATTATTGAAAATGTTAGAACGTGCGAGCGAGAAAGATGCAAAATGTCTCTTAAAGAAAGGTTTAAGGCGCTAACTATTTTAAGAGGTGCCCTCTGCTAACGGCCACGCGGTCTTTGGGTGGCGCGTACGAACCTAGATAACATCACACACGAGCTCGCAGCGGCACGAGCCCAGCCGCTCCCCCTGTCCTAATATACAACAGCACTCAGCATACTCACTCGGCCTTCCTCGTGAGGTGGTCGGCGCACGCGATGCGCAGCAGCGTGACCTCGAGCCGCGCCTGGAAGACGGCCGCGCGGCCGACGGGCGGCGCGCACGAGCCCAGCCGCGCCACCTCTTCACACACAGTCTCGCAAATGTCGCGCACGTAGCGGGACGACGCCGCGCCGCATACGCTATCCACCTGAACACGGAATTCAATGTACTGAATATTTTCGTTCTGTTTCTTACCAAGTCCACTAAATTGGAGATCGCACCTTCCATCCACACGACACTACACTATAGTGATCGCTCGTGAACTTCCTTCTTGAAGTGAACATTGCATGCACAATCAATAAATACTTACACACTGTAAACAAAAACAGTGAAAAAGAATTTAAAAATCAGACAGAGTGCACTACTCGTGCTACTTACCTCGGCGTGAACAGCGATCAAATTGTTGATAATCTCGTACACATAAGGTCTCGCGTCGTCAACCAGCGCGTCCGGGTCGATGTTGTGCCGCCCCATGTACATGCTGTGCTCGATCGTGCCCACCAGTGGGTCGCCCTTGTGCTCCAGATACGTCTCGGCAATGCTCGACTCCAGGTTGCTTAGCGCGTCTTTCGTTGTTTGCAACGCTAGCGCTGGTTTCGGGAAGGTGAAACTGGATAAAATAAAAATAAAGAATAGTTAATTTGCTGTTCCTGCTAAGTTTAAGGCTATGTATCATCCCTGCTAAGTTAATGGCTACCAGTACCAGGCCATTCGCGCAAAATTATTGGTGATGTTGTCGTTTCTGCTAAGTTAATGACTACGAGGGAGGCCATCTCTGCTAAGTAAATAGCTACGGGGCCATCCCTGCCCCCCTATACTGACCCGTCGAAGGCACTGGCAATGTTGGGCAGCACCACGCGGCGCGTGTATTGCGCGTTGGCCGCGGTGATCAGAAGCCGCTGCTGCCAGGAGCACGCGCGCGCATCTCCCAGCTTCGTGCGGGACTCGTCCAACCGCTGGTCTAGCGCCACCGACAGACTCGTGTTGTTGAAGTCCTGCGAACAAGCTGTAGATGGTGAAATGTGTGTTCGGTTTGATTCGGGTGACACCAGACAAGCCGCCAATGCGTCACCAGCTATGAAGAACGGACTTTTTGAAGAAACTCAATCCACAATTTACAGTTGCGTTGCATGAATTAATGTTGATATAGATAAAAATTACAATCTTAGAGAGCTGAAGATTCGACCAAGTAACCAATCGTACCTGGTCATAGTTGTGCAGCGCCAAGTCCAGCAGAATGGTGAAGTAGGAGTGGCAGATGGTTTGCGCCTGCTTCTGAAACATCGCGAGCGGCTTCCTGTCTTCCGCCAGCAGCGCGGTTCCATTGCAACCAGAGCTGAAAATTCAACCAGGTCTTGTAGCCTGGTATAGACCGTACCTGGTCGTCGTGGTGAAGTGCCAAGTCCTGCAGAATTGTGACGTAAGCGAGGAAGATGGTCTGCGTCTGCTTCTGAAGCGTCGCGAGCGGCTCGCTGCCCTCCGCAAGCAGCGCGCTCTCGCGCCGCCCGCTGGTGAACACGCACTTGTGGATCGACGACAACGCCTCCGTTATGTACGACTCCAGGAGGCTTGGCTGGGGAATAAATGTTAGAGTTTAAAATGGATCGGTAAGTCGCAACGAGATATCGTTGGCCGGAATAGGGAACGAAAATCTAAACGCAGGAATCCTCGTATTGGGCGACGGCTCAGCAGTGAAGGTAGCAAATAGCCATCCACCATGCGCCATAAACGTGCCACGAGCATTTCCCGATAGTGGTCCCACGATGGTGTAACCTAGACCTCGTTTTAAGGCTGCTGCCATGATGTATCCCCAAATGACTGATCGTTATGCCGCGTTCCCTTCACAGGAGACAAACCTCAGGAAAATTAGACTTTTTGGGAGAGGCCGGTCGCAGCTTTAGCTAGACCGGGAGCCTTGCCTCATTTTCATCTGCCTTGTCTTCCGCTCTTCAAGTTCGCCATCTTGTTAAGTGACGCTATAATGTAGTATAAAAGCTAAAAGGGGTATCAGCAACTGTTCATATTAAAAATAGATGCGTGACTCACGAGTAGCGTGATAGCGCCGTACTCGGAGAACTCCTCGATCTTCCAGGTCTCGGCGTCCGCGAGCGCCCGCACGCGCTTGTGCGCGCGCTGCAGGAACACCACCATGCCGTGCACGCGGTACTCGAATATCACCTTCTCCACTATGCTCAGCGGCTGGGGACAGAAGTCGTTCCAATGTCAGTGAATATCAGGGAGGAACGAAGGAGTTCAGAGTGTAGGGTGTGCAATTATGTGGTCACGTCACTCGACAAGAAATGGTATCTCGACACATCTTGCAGGTAAAGGGTAAATTAACCGGAAAATGAAACTAAAGAAAACGAATCATTTTTTAATTTCCACCTTCCTAATTTTCACATTGCCTCCTACGGTCTACAGACTTACTCCCTTTATAGGTTATTTTCTTTGACACAAATACTTTTTTGAAACCGAGAACGTTTATATAAAAAATTTAATTAAATTACGTCTTGAAGCGATTAGATAAATCTGATCGAGGCAAATCAGCAGGCAATCGCGCTTGTGCTGCGCGAACGACTCTACCGACGCTATGCCATGTCTTGCCGCCTGCCATCTCACCTGCGAGGGCAGATCCAGTTTGAGCAGCGAGTCGTACGCCTCGCGCAGGTGGCGCAGGTTGGCGGCGAGGCGCGCGCGCACCGCCTCCGCGCCCGCCGCGCCCCCGCCCAACAGGCATGCGCGCATATGCTGCGCGAACACCTCCACCGCCGCTATAATCATCTCCTGTAATAAAACATCAACATTAACCGCCGTTAGCAGATTTGTTTCCACCAGCGACCAAATTGATTGGTCGGTAACGAACCGGTTATGAAGACGTTTACGAAGACGGTTTTTATACGCAACCGACGCACGCGAGCGACATACGCCTCGCATTGTTTTAGTCCTAATGGATTGCAGCCCGTAAGTTCAGTGTCACCTTTCCTGCGATCCTCCTTCATTCCCGCGTGTTTTTTTGGGATTTCACAGCTCACCGGCGAGGTTCAGGGTGAGCAAGCACAGCGCGTACTTCCAACAAACAGGATGGTAGGAGAAGTTAGTGAGTCTCTCCAGCAATCCGCATTGAAACAACGTCACAGAAAGACTCGTTCCCTACAGGGCGCCGTTCCTGGATTAGGGTCCATAAAGTCGGGCGTCATATTTTTGCTGATTTAACTGACCTTCAGCTCGGCGTGCTTATTAGGATCACTCGGGGCGCCCGCTAGGTCCTTGGCGAAGTACCGCTTGGCGAGCGGCCACAGCGCGTGTAGCTCGGCCGCCAGCGCGCCGCACGCCGCACCGCACCAAGCCGCACGCACCGCGCCCCACGCGCCTTCGCCTTCGCCGCCCTCGCGAGGCTTGCGACGACCTATTATTAAAAAATAACAAATAATAAATAACCGCTTACACTGTTAGTCCAGTTAGTATGAGATGTTATAGGAATGTTAGTTGGTCAGTATTCGTTATTATAGGACTATGGGAGAAAGAACTGTTAGTGACTGTAAGTCCTGTTGTTAGTCGGTGTTAGTGATAGTCCGGTTAGTAGTGGTTAGTAATGGTCCTGTTCGAAGC